>JANFOE010000159.1:700000-932730 GCA_025667525.1 Glebionis coronaria
TATCACAATATCAATGGATTCCGAATTACGATTGCGTGAAAGAGGGTTAATACATGCTTGTATAGTAGATATTGGACGGATTCAAGTATATGTATCCTTATATGCCTATATATGTATGACCCCCTACAATTATCGATTGTATCCTAAGGAAGGTTGCTAGCTCGCTTCTTTTTGGATATTCAACCTCCGTTGTAGCGTATTCTTCGAGTTCCTATTTCACGTGTCCGTTCTATAATGGTGTTTCTGGTGTTAAGTCTATTGAAATAACTTGGGATTCCTTTTGGATAATGAAATCTTTCGTGTTGAGTCTTACATTCATTTTGGTCGATATATTGAAAAAGACTTGGAAATATACTATAGAGTTGAATAGTTGGTTGTATTCGGTAAAATAAGGGTATGGTGTAGGAGTCGTGTTTGCAACAAGATGTAACATGAGTTTTTTTAATATGTAATCAACACTTATTTATTTCAAATTCTAGAAGACTTTCTTTGAAAATAAGGGAAAATAAAATTTTCCTACTTAAATATCTCATATAAGTGAGTTTAACCGATTTACATTATATATAATTATCTATTCAAGACTAAACTTAGTTCATGATAGTTTCACATACATTTATTTCTTTTCATTTAAATAAAAGGATTACGTTAATAAAGAAGATAATTCTGTAGTTTTAAAACAATTAGTATAAAAATTGTTTTGGCCATAACTTATTTGTTTTTAAAGCTTTTTTAGTGATTCAAAAGGCTAAAATTATGTACTCGGAACTTTCTTTTCCAATATTCAGAATGTATATTCATGAGAGGACTGTAGCTTGGTCTAAATTTTTGTACAAGTTTCGGGTTCAAGGTTGAGTTTTGAATAGTAGTTTTAAACATATGATTTGGGATGTTCAGGGTACCTAGTATTTGAGTTGAGTCTTGAGAACATATAGAGGGTTTCTTAAATATTGTTTAAGTCACATAGATGTGGATAGGTAAGGAAAAATATCTCTTTTAGGAAAAGTCGTTTTGTGCAAGTCTTTTTTAATATAATATGTCGCGGGTTGTAATATGTTTTGGTTTTTTCGTTGAGTGTTTCTTAGGTTTGTTGTTGCTTTCAAAGTTCATTTTGAATTGATACATGTTTCGGGTTTGAGTTTTCTTTTTGAGTTTCCGTGGTTTTGGTTTGTTTTAACTCATGCACGTGAAATGTCGTTAGTCATCCGTGGGTTTGATTCGTTGATCGTATCCAGTGGATTCAGGATGTAGTTTTGGTTTCGTATTGATTGGGAGCGTTGAGGTAGCCATTTGGGAGACTTAGTTGCGCCTACACGATTAAGTAGGTGGCCATGAGAGAATGGTTGGAATGTCCTTAGTGAGGAGGAAATTGTTAGAAGTTCGTAAACGAACTAAGGTGGTCATGAGGTCTCTTGGGAGTGCCAAGGGAGATGAATAGAGATTTGTATAAAGTATGGATATTAGCACAAGTTACCCGTCATAGAGAATGTTGAAAGGGGATGTGATATTTCAAAGGTACTTATGATATTCGTTAGGTATGTAAATTTTTCCGAATATTTCCTAAGGCTTAGTAGGTTTAACTTTTATCTTGAAGTAGAACCATGAATGGCACTAGCAAGGGGAGAAGTGAAGCAGGATGAGGAAGCGTTTTGGAGGTTGAAGAGGTGGATTGGATAATGAGCCGATCTTGGCATTATCGAAAGGACTGAACGAAATTCACGAAGAACGACGATACGTGGGGCAAGGATTAGGTTGTGTGCGAGGACGACGAAGAAAGGAGAGTGCTTATACGTTACAGGATTTGAAGGCTTGGAAGAAATATACAAGACTTAGATAGTGGAGCTAGATTGTTAGATCCACCTAGAATGCTAGAGGAATTTGGTGTATAAGATGTAGAGAATGATCTATACAGATCATGAACATCTAGAACACGCAATCAAACTCTTGATTTGAAGTCAGACTTATTAGATGGATGAAATGAAATAGTGACAATAATTGCAAGGTCAAGTACCATCCGGGAAAGGCAAGCATAGTTAATGAGACATGGAATAAGAGAAAAGAAATGAAGCTGAGACAAATTTGAGCTATATGGAGGACGTGTTATGATGGGTTGGATGCAAAATTATCACTTGCACGAGTAAGATGTCAAAAGTAGAGAACGCGTCAACACATATGTTGCGTGGCTTGGACTATCAAATAGAGGAAAGGCTAAATAGATAAGAGCATCTTAGAAAGGGCGGTGTAAGGACGATGGCCGTAGGAGATACATAATGAGGTGGAGAAATAAGTACTATGAAGGTTGAATGATAGTCTATAGACTGACTAGTTCGTTCCATATCCTAAGAAGTATGATAAGCCAGATGATTGAAGAACTGGGAAGATTGTATCAAATTTGATGGAATAAGAGGTTTTGCGTAGAAGTTAGCCTAATAGGTATGTAATGCCTTGTGAAGGATTATGGAAAGTGTAGAAGCGAAGGGAAGCATGTGTAGATGTAAGCATGGTATCCCATTGATAGACTAATGGTTAGTATGGGCATGCTATAGGGATAATTAAGAGAGATGTCGAGAGCATTGGCGTGAGGTTGGAGATGGTTAGAGAGCATGTTTTGTTAGGAAGAGATCTTTTACAAAAAACATAGTCATCAGTGAGAGGGGCGTATTACTCATTGATGGGAATGTAGGGAATAAAAGAGGATCGCTTATTTGTAAGCTGAAGATGAGATGGAACAGGGAATGGAAATTTAGGATTGTGAGAAGACAAGCGAAAAATAGTAGTAAGGAAGAATGGCTTAAGAACAAAGAGAATGTCAAGATAGTATATTGATGTTGGAAGGGTTAACTTGAGAGCTAAAGGTTAGATATCGTGAGTAAGAGAAAGTCTCGTCAAAAGGTGGTTGGATTTAAAGGTTAGTAATCATGTATAATGGAACGTTCACCTAGAGAAGAGTGTAACATCTGTTAGTATGAAGGATGGTTAATTATTTGGTGCCAAGTATGGAAAGGAGAAGACTTCGTGATGAATATGCCACGATGTCATGTGGTTGTTATGAGAAGTTCTGGCTATGAAATCCTACATATGCCATTGGATGTAATTAAGGTTGGTGGAACTTGTGGATGATGGAAAATTCATATAGATTTGGAGCCGTTAGGCCTGGTGTTAGAGAACATAGTAGAAACGGCTAGAGTTTATTCATAGGAGATTATGTGAACCATCATTATTATGGGCTGAAGTTGGAATCATGTAGCTTAGTGGACGGAAGGGATGCAAGAAACTACTAGAGCGATATCGGTGCTAAGGAGAAACGAAAGACGACAAGAGAATGACAAAGGAGTTAAGCTAATGTAAGGCGTGTAACCATTGGAGGTTTGTGGTGGAAGTTTTTGTTGAGGACAAAGTTATGCTAAAGGTTTCACCATGAAAAAGAGTGATGCGGTTTGGGAAAAAAAGGAGGATAGCACCTAGATTCGTGGGTCCATTAAAATCTTTGAAGGGATTAGACCAGTAGCTTATAGGTTGAGATTACTGGAAGAGTTGAACAATGTGCATGATATATTTCATGTTTCAAACATTAGAAATGTTTAGCAAAGACGGACTTGTAGGTACTGTTAAATGATATTATCATCGATATGAGCCTTTGTTTATTGAAGAGCCGGTAGAGATTTTGGATCGTTAAGTGAAGACTCTAAAGAGAAGTAAGATACTGTTGGTTAAGTTTAGATGGAATTCGAAATGCGGACCAGAGTTTACTTGGGAACGAGAGTAGTTCATGAGGAACAAGTATCCTCAGTTGTTTGCTAATGATGTGACTGATCCTAAGGAATAAATCCCGGGACGGGATTTCTATTAGGAAGGAGTGATGTGACAACCGTATTTTTGAGGTTCGTCACTTAGTTTTTATTTTGTGCAAGTTACGTGCGTTTACGTGTTTATGTGTTAATTGGCTTGTATATAATGTGGTTTGGATATCGTCTTCAGGTACGGGGTACCGTGTGAGTGAGACGATGTGTGATGTTTTCATGTTCATGAGCTCACAAGGTAGTGACTATGAAATGAGATGGCGTTATTTTAATATTTTATGTGTACGTATATGTATTATAGTAAATCTTACGATTTAGGGTTTAGCATTTTGAGGTCTTGGATAAGGTAATTCGTTACGGGAATATTTTTCGGGATATTTTTAAGTCATTTAGGACTTAGTTATTTAGTTTAATTCATATTTCAAGAGTTTTTATAAAACTGTATATTTTTCCGTCTTTTACGGTATACGCGTAAAACTGACTAGTTTTACGGTTTTGAGGTTTCGGAGGCTTTCGGAGCTGAAATAAATTAAGGTAAATTAAGGTATTATTAATAACATATTAATAAGTAATATAAAGAAAAAAAATATAAAAATATATATATAATAGTCGATTTTGGAACGCAAGAAAGAAAAAGAAAAGGGAAAAAAAGGAAAAAGGGGAACCAGGCTTTTGTAATGGGCTAAGGTCTTGTTAGGAAACTATATAAAGACTTTTTATTGACCAAAACATTTCATAAAACCCCTGGAGATTACCTTCAAGTCGGCATTAATGGTGGTTTTAGGGTTCTTCGTTAATTTTTCTTCTTTAAAAAATTCTAAGGTAAAATCTTCAATACCTTTTTTAATTAAATTGTTTTGAATTATTTTACAATCAATACATGATGGATCTAGGGTTAGGTTAATTATGAAATATGTAATCTAATGATATGAACATGATTAGAATAATTAGGGTTAATAAACATATATGGTGATGGTAATTAATTAGGTTAATTGTGTTAAATTCGTTTTTAAAAACTGGGCAGAATTTAGGTCACTTGTTTTGATCATATCTAGAGTTTTACAAGCTTTCATGATGCGATCCAAGTTTGCCTGTAAAGGTATTTGAGTTGGCTTTTGAATTAAAGAAACAATAAATAAATTGGAGATGGGGAAGTGGGTCAAAAACAGGTTACATCAGTCGGGTGTCAAAACAGTTTTTGGATCAACTTGTTTTCATTTTATGTTTTGAGTTGTTTGGGATACTTAGGGTTATAGTTGGACCTTCAAACGAACGTGAGAGTTAGTATATATATTATAGGAAGGATATGCATTGGGGATAAGAATTTGGAATGGGTTAAGACCCTATGGTCATAACAAAGGTTTCATATGTTCAAAATAAGTAAATTCTGGATAGGTAAAAGTATATATATATATATATATATATATATATATATATATATATATATATATATATATATATATATATACATATATATATATATATATATATATATATATATATATATATATATATATATATATATATATATATATATATATATATATATATATATATAGATATATATATATATATATATATATATATATATATATATATATATATATATATATATATATATATATATATATATATATATATATATATATATATATATATATATATATATATATATATATATATATATATATATATATATAGAGAGAGAGAGAGAGAGAGAGAGAGAGAGAGAGAGAGATATATATATATATGTATATGGAGGACTTAACAGTATCTTTAAAGTTACGGCAAAATGGGAAAGTTAGCTAACACATGTAAGGGAATAGGGTTTCTTCTACATTGGATTTTATTTTGGTTAAAGGGGTGTTCGACCTATAGTTTGAAGTATGAAAACCGGACTATTTTAGGTTAAATGTTAACGGGACGAGTTATGAACTAAGCTAAAGTAAGGGTTTTATAGAGGGGTGTAATTAGATGAATATGGCATATAAATGGGGTTAAGTTGTAAAAGAAAGTTATATATCCATCATAGATTGATGAGCTATTTTGGTATGTAGTTCATGCCTTGATTGTATACGTTTGTGTGTTTAGATTTGTGCTAGAGCACGGATACTTGGAGAAGCTTATTCAGGTGAGTTTCATAGTCCCATGTCTTTTTATGATTTGAATTCCAGATGGGATGGAAGAGACACTATGTGGTTTTGTAACTAATGTTGTGAATGTTTTTATGGTTTGTGATGGACTTGTGTGTACATTTATGTGATTAACCGCTATGTTATTCTTGATTGTTATTGTGGTTTGACTTGGTAAAAACGGGATGTTGACAAGGCGGGGCCTTGGGATTGGTTCATAGGTGTATGGGAGCCTATGGGACCATGGTGATTGGTAAGACTTGGAGCCTTGGAATTTTGGTGATTGGTAAGGCTTGGAGACTTTGAATTGGGATGTATGGTTAATCTTAAATGGTAGTTGTTAATGCATAATTGTAACACATTGTCCATATGCTCTTTTATTGATGGTTATTATTCACAACTTATAATTGTTTTGGAGTTGGAGTCTAAACCTATTACTCTCACCAACTTTATGTTGACGTGTTTTAGTGTCTCTTTCAGGTGAGAATGTGGTTAAGCGTGAGAATAGGAGTGGCTAGCTGGGAGGCTTAGAATTTCATTTGGAGGAACCCCCTTTCCTCTTAGTCTTTATTTATGTTTTGAATAAGTGATACTTTGTAGACACCTATATGTTTGTTGTGTGTTAATTGTATGTCTTTGGTAAGAGGTAGACCTGTTACCTACTTACCTAGACGCCTGCATTGTTTGAGATATCTTCATAACATTGTGTCACCATTTATGATATTTCCATTTCATTTAGTTATCTATATAGACACGCTATTGTTGTGATGTGATTGTAGTAAAATTAGATACTTGCTTTAGAAAAAAAAAACAAGCAACTAAAATATAGGGCAAGTGAGCACGACGATTTAGGAAAACCGTGTGTGAATGACCCTAAAAGTGAGTGAGTTCGTTCTCGAGGAGGCTAGTGTGTTGTGTAATGAATTGATTAATGATGATTTTATTGAGAAGAAAAAGAAAATAGGAATAAGAAAGAAATGACGGTTACAAAGACAGATCGAACTAAAACGAAAAAGAGTTCACGTAAAACCGTAAAAAACTACAAAATTAAAAATTTTAAAACCTAAAAATTAATTAAAAGCTAAAAGTAGTCTAAAATAATATAAATAAGAATAAAAATCCAATAAAAATATTTTAAAACCTTTTATCAATTAAATATTCAATTTTAAATGCTAATTAAAGCCCTAAAATTAAATATAATTAATCAAAATGTCCAAAATATTATTTAATTGAACAAATAACTTACTTATATTATCTAAAGACTAAAAAGTATTTTTCCTAATTTTTAAAAACTATTTTTTTATTTTTTAAATCACTAAAAACTATTTTAAAACTAAAATAATCATAAAAATAATAAAATAATGCTAAAAATAATATACCAATTTTAAAAATCCTAATTTACTCTAATGAACAGTAGAAAAATGAAAAAGTTTGAAAAATATTAAATTTACCACTAAAAGACAAAAACAGTTTAATATAAAACCCTAATTAACTTAAATTAATTCTAAAAAATAATAAAAAGATGAACAGTAGAATATTTTTAAACCAAAAACCTTAAAATGTTATTCTAAGTCCAGGAAAAATGTTTAAACTGAAAAAGAAGTAATTTTGGCACTAAATGCCAAAAACAAAAACAATAAAAAGTAATTAAAATAGCTATTTAATGTAAAATTTACCAAATGAACAGTAAATAAAAATCTAATTAAACTGAAAAATCAAAATTAAAATTAGAAAAATAATAAAACAAGTTTCAAGTCCTAAATCAGATTTTAGACCACAAAAGAATAAATATTCAACTTCTTATAGTGACATGTGACAAACTTTTGTCTGTTAGCTTGGCAGTGGAAACAAGTGTGCTAGCAGTGGGAAAAGAGTTCCCACTGGTAGTGTAATTTTTTGGTCTGGTGACCTTAGAGCTTAGGAAAGCTCTTGTGCTTGGTTTTCTTTGGACCACAAGGCACCCCCACACCAATTGGGTTGTGTGGAGTCTGAGTAAACACAAAAAATAAGCAATCAATTCACAAAATCACACAGAAATGCACCACAAAGTTTCTGATAAGGCTAAATGTTGACTAATGAATATTGACTGATGCACTTTGCACAAAAAACGATTTTCAAAAGCTAATTACTTGCATACAATTCTACCAAATGACAAATAAACTTCACACAATCCTCCAGTCTCCTAAGAACTAGCAGTTTGACAAATTTGGTGGTCAAAAATCACACAAAATTATGCTCAAAAGCAGTTACTGATTTTTATGCTATTTCCCATTTTTTTATCAGGCAAATGTGTTCAATATCCTACCAAACTGAAACCTTAGATCACATAACACATAACAAGCACCAAAGAAATGTGTGAGATAGGTTTACAAGCAAGAATGAAGTCTTCTAACCCAATATAAACCCTAATCCAAACACCCCTTTTGAAAACTGAAAATCAATTTTTCAAACAAAATTCAAACAAAACTCAACCAATCTGATTTAATCCTATCCTATCATGCATATGAACTTAACATGAGCAATATCAAGCACTAAAACAAACACTTAACCAGTTTACATGCAAAATCACATAAACCCAAAATCTTAAAGCTGAAAATGAGGGAACAAGATTTTTACCTTGTTGGACCTACATCCAGGCCCAACAATGGCTGCTAGCCATCTCCAAACAGGTCTGGAACGGTGCAGGACCTTGGACAAACAATCACAATGGGAACCTGCTAAGAATAATGCAAACACAATAGCAAAGAAAATCTGATTTTAAAACCTTTTAAAACCAACTTGTACAATCCAATAAACCTTGAACTTGGAACACCTTTTGAAACAAGAACAATATCAGAAATCCAGGAATCCAATTCCACTTTCACTTCATAGGATCCAAGGATTTCTGATAATTTTTAAACAAATTCTGAAACCCTCTCTTTTCTTTTTTGAAAACTGAAATAAACACCAAGTGTTTATCAAAAGAAATATGGAACTCAGATTTTATCAAGCTAACACCAAACTTTAAAAATAATAAAAGGAGTTATAATTTAGCAAAAACACCAATTTTAAAAAAATTTAAAAGGAATTACAATAACTTGAAAAAAAATCTGGAACAAAGGGCTTACACATGTTGTAAGCTCCTTAAATACTACCGAATAGAAGATTCTAGTTACAAAAACCCTAAGATATGAAATCCCTAACATGCCCTTTGAATTTTCAGTCAAATTTGCCTTCACGTGATTGATGTTGATGCACACTTGTAGCTAGTTTGTTTTGAACTGACCAGGAGCGTTCATTCAAGCTTTGGGAGCACGAAAACCATCTTAGCTGTTGATTGGTATGCAAGATTCGTTTTTTGTCCAAATAAGTGAAGCAGGGGACAAACGTGGGGACCATTTGGGTGGAGGGAAATGGGTTTTGTGAAGTGGGATTGGGTGAGGGTATGTTTAATCATGAATCTGGAGTAGATTAGGGAAAACCCCTTTGAATTAAGGGTTTTAGGAATTTAGGGTTTATGGGGTGGGGGTGTTTAGCAGGTAAGGGTTTGATTAATTTAAGGGTGATTAAAGTTTAAAAAACGTGTTTCCCACACAATTATAATCAGTTTAAAACTGATTAAATAAAAAGGTTGGGTGGATTCTGACGTGGGCCAAGGAAAGATTGTGATTGGCTAGGGGTTTTAAGTGGGATGACGTGGAGAGTGGTGAGTGGGTGAGGTGTGTTTGTTTGTCTGGGCAAAAACAGCCCCCCAAGTCTCTTTACTTTGGCACTTTCCATAAAACAGCTATAAACTCTTTTTCCCTTTATAATGACTTTGGACAGTTGGCATTTTCAGTCCTTGTGTTTGGTAAAAAACATGAACAAGGACTAAACATGTACTTTCTTCAATTTCCAAGGACCTTTAATGTCAAAACATGAATCTTCAAAGACCATAGTTGTTCAATCTTGATTCTTCAAGGGTAAAAAGTGACAACTTGCAAATATTGAGGGACCAATCTTGCAATTTCTTCAAACTTCAAGGGCAATTTTGGAAATTCTTGATTCGGGTCAGGTTCATTGTGCGGCTTCGTTTCCCGTGTTCGTTTTTTAATGATTCTTGTGATCTTTTTGTCATTTCCTCAATATCCGTACCTAAAATACACAAGCAACAAACACGAGCATATATTTGGTAGTTTTAATGATATTTTAGCATTTTAAGCCTGATTTGGATGATGAGACTATGTATAAAAGCAGTCTCATCACTCCCCCATGCTAAACCATTGTCGTGCCCTCACGCAATGCTAGAATAAAGTATCTTAGCACCTCCAAAATTCATTTTTATTCACATTATTGAAATGATAAACTAGCTACACTACTACTATTACTACTACTTGCGTTTTAGACATAATGTATGATTTTCATCGTAAAATGGGACGTTTAGGTTCATAGAATAAGAACACGTGAATGCTTCGTTAGAAATAATTTTATCATCCTCGATTTTCACCTTAATTCGATGCTAAGCGTGCAACGAGATCATTGTCATTATAAGTTAGTAATGCTAACACTACTCATATGCCCTAATCACGTACTTATTCTCTCATTATTCCTACGTTGTATCTCTTATATTTTATTATGTCTTGAATGTTTCACGAGGATACATTGTTTGACTTATGCGATAATAGAGATTTAGGTCTAAAAATAGAGTCCTAACGGTGTAACTAAGACCATCAAATCAATAACCCTTCCTAATAGACAACGATGTTAAAAAAATTAAGTTGACAAGAAGAATTGATAAACACGGTTTTATAACGGTTTTGAACATGAGACTTATTACCAAGACTTCTATACGCCCCCTAACGGAAGGGCCTTATTATCTTTGGTTTACCTCCATCTTTTATTCAACTTCGCCATGAAGCTTTTATTATGACTTCGGTCTTGCCTTGCCTTTTATTTTCCGCCTCATCGGTGGTTTTATTAGCCAAAGACGTATATCCTCACGCTAAAGCGAATTTTGGATCTTTAAAGCTTCGAAGATTAAGGCTTGATTCACTTTCAATTTTGCATAGATTTTTTGGCCTTGTGGGGCTTTAAATTGTTTGCTAGATTTAGGTGAGCACTTGAAATATTATTATTGGGTGAAGCTTTTGATTATTGGGGTGCCAATACTTCAAAACCGTGACGCTGGCGATACCTTAATGTCTTTCCAATTTAATTACACGGAAGCTACTAGAAAAGACTAGAAACCCAACAATCCTAACTAAACCGCTAAGTCAATATTTATTAAGCAAAAAATATTTACATGCGAAGGGAGAATAAGCAAACAACGAGAACACATGAGTTTTTGAAAGAATACGAGTACTCTACGTTTAGCATAGTAACTTATATTTAACTCTATCATTTCTCGTCCTCATTTAAGAGACTTAGCCTAATGTGAAGTTAAGGAATCAAAGCTAAGTGCTCAACACGCACGGTCGAGTCAAAAATTACTCTTATTCTCGCCATCGGAAAATCTACATTCGTGTCTTCAAACACTTATAAAATATGAGAAAAATTTAAAATTTGGCCATTTTTAGCCTTATTTTGCAACAAAAACGATAAACAAAAAGATAAACTTTGGAAAGCGTGAAGGTTTGGCAAGGCAAGTATCTATTCACCCCCCATACTAAAGTTAAACATTGTCCTCAATGTTTCGAGTCTAGGGGTGCAAACACCCCCATACTAGAGACGTAGTCGAATGCCTAATCTAGCATGGAAAGGGTGTAACAAATAAGTAATAGCCGTTTATGAAGTGTGCTAAAAACCTAAGGTTAGAACATCAAAAGGATATATCATTTGGATATTGAGAAATATCTTCAAAGCAAACGATCGAGTGCTCCCATAAAACGAACACGAGAGGCTCCGATCGTGAAGATCATGATCTAAAAACCACAATGCACAAACAACCACGGAACAAAGGTTGGAAGGGCACAAATCCCCTCACATTAACTAATTAGAAAGAAATAATATGTACATGGATAAGCGTGGGTCTCCCCCACGAGGCACCTTGTTTTTGATAACCGAGTCAAAAGCTCGACTCGAATCCCCATAAATGTGATCATTTAGGGATATCATGGTGTGGTCAATTTTTGGTGGGGCTTACATGATAAACAAGGCCCAAAAACAACCGGTATTAAGGACTAAGTCCTTTGATGGTGCAAAATACCGGGATCGAAGATGGCGTTGTCGTTTTCATTGGAAAAACAAATCAACGCCACTTCATCGTGTGCCAACAAAAACTCAAAGAGTTTCAAGAAAATAGATGAGAAGAAATAGAAGGGTGGGACAATGGGTAAGTCATGAAAACATTGAGCTACTCGAGGTAGACTCACACCAATCAAATAGAAAGATTTTCCATTTATTGCATCGGTGGAAGACCGAGATTTCCCTTTATAAGCAATTCCAGGATCAAATATCTCGTCCTCGGTGGAGAAAGGGGAGGGAACATAAGGGGCTTCCCCCACACTAAGTCCACACAAAGCATCGTCAAAAGGAGAAGACGAGCTTGTAGCACTCAATACACGTGGTGATGACGGAGTTAGAATTGTAGAAAAATCTTTTAAATTCAATTCAAAATCTTTTCCTTTTTCATCTTTTAAACTCTCATTGTGAAAACCCGATTTGATTATGTCAAAAATATTTGGTGTATCTAAAGCAATGTTAGTTACACTAAAAATTCTCACATTTGAAAACCGTTTTGGCAAAGGTGGTGGTAAGTTTTTAAAACGTTTGTCGACAAAGAAAACTCCCCCATCGGGATCAACACATTCATCATCCAACGAATCACTCGAGATTGGAATCGTAGGCTTAACACTCTTAACCTCCACCGGCGGAGGGGACGGAACTTCATTTTTCTCAACAACTTCTAAAACTCTTTTTGAAATCTTTTTGCAAATGTTTTTGATGGGATTGACATTGTACAAAGACGTGATAGAATACACATGAGAAAGAGTGGAGTTATGGGTTGCATTAATGACGAGTTCTTCCTCATTGAAACGAAGAGTGATTTTCCTTGCATGCACATCGATAAGTGCTCTCGAGGTATCCAAAAATGATCGACCTAAAATTAGAGGAACTTTAGGATCGACAGGGATGTCAACAACAATAAAGTCTACAGGATAGTATAACTTTCCAACTTTCAAAAAGACGTCCTCGGCAACTCCACAAGCTAGAATCGTAGAATGATCGGCCATCTCGATTGACATTCTTGAAGGAGTGAGATTGGAAAGATTGAGCGAATTAAAAATCTCAAGAGGCATCAAATTAATACTAGCACCAAGATCGGCCAAGGCGTAGCATTCTTCCATGTCTTGTATAGCACATGGGATTAAAAACTTGCCGGGATCACCGACTTTTTGAGGTATGCGGCTTAGAAAAACGATGAACAACTAGATGATTTTTGCAATTTCTCTTTGTTATTCAACATACTTTTGAAGTTTGCGGCAAATCGAGGCATCATGACTAAGGCGTCGGCAAAACTTATATTGAAATGCAAGTCACGAAACATTTTCATAAAATGTTCAAATTGATACTTATTTCGTTCTTGTGCCTTTTCCTTGTCTCGTCTTGAAGGGTAGGGTAAAGGTGGTGTGGGTTGGGGCATAGGCATAGGCATCAGCCTTGGAATCTCGGGTTCCATGATTGGTATTGGTTCAACCGTAGGTGTGGTTTGAGCGGTACTTCGTGGGCTTGTAATTTGCTCCTTTTCTACCACCACCTCGGGTTCTTTCTCTTTTTCCTTCTCCATAGAAGTACTTGGACGAGAAATGGGTTCTTTGAAAGTATTACCACTACGAGTAGTAATAACCTTCAATTCTCCTTTCGGGTTCACGATGGTATCACTAGGAAGACCACCCGAAGAAGAGGGCTTACACATGATAGCTTCAAACATTTAGCCATTCGGTCTTCAAACTTAGATTGCCTAGCATCCGCTTTTAACAATTCTTGCTTAATCTCATGTTGTCCTTGCTCCATTTTGTGTTGATTTTGTTGGAGACGTGTGACATTTCCTTCCATTTTATTAGCATGAGTCTTAAGTTCATTAGCAAGTTCGTTTTTAAGCTCGTTTTTCAATTCGGATCTTAAGCTAACCATTTCATGTTGCAAATTATCAAACTTAGCATCATTAGCCTTTGCATAATTCAAAAACTCTCCTTGAAGATTTTTGGTGTGATCATTTTGAAAACCTTGTGTCGTAGTTTGAAAATTACGGTTTGGTTTTGGTTTGAAATTTGCCCATTTCCACTTTGATTATTACCCTTGTTGTAATTCCTTTGATTTCCTTGATAATTACCACATTGGTTGTTGTTTTGATAGTTATTAGCATTTTGATTTGGTGGAGCTTGATTTTGGCGGGAACCTTGACCGTTTTGGTTATAAGTTCCCGTGGCTATATAAGCACTCGAAGTGTTACCATCCGCGGTAATGCACTCGGAAAGATCATGAGCTCCACCACACGACAAACAACTCTTAGAAACCGCTTTAACCGAAGCGGAATTCGAAGCTTCTTGAGCTTTCCAATGGGACATAAGGCTAGCAAATCTATCAAAAAACTGATTTTCTTCATTTGCTTCATCATGTAAGGCATTGATACTACGAGACGATGATGAGCCCAATTTGGCAACACTCGGTGTGTTACGAGGGCTATAAACCTTAGACCTATTCTCAGTTATGACCAAAGCTTCCTCGATCGTTTTACACAAAAAATTACCACCCGCGGTGGCATTTAAAGAATCTCTTTCATGATCGTTAAGTCCATTGTAAAACGTGTCGATTTGATGTAAGTCGGAAAAACCGTGATGAGGACATTCATGTAACATCTCCTTAAACCTATTCCAAGCCGTTGAAGAACTTTCATTTGATTCTTGTGAAAACTTTGAAATCTCATTTTTCAAATGCGTAGTCTTAGAGGGCAGAAAAAATTGGTTCACGAATTTTGAAACGAGATCCTTCCACGTCAATATAGAATTGGGTGGCTCTTTCTCTAACCAAATTTTAGCGGGCCCCGCTAAGGAATACGGAAAAAGCATCATCTTAATCGAGTCATTCGAGACATCCTTGAATTTGCACGTGGCGGTAAGACGATTGAATTAGCGGATATGGTTGTGGGGATTCTCCTTCTCATCACCACGGAATTTGTTGTTTTGGATCATCGACAACAAACCCGTTTTCACCTCAAAATTCTCCGCAAGGATAGCGGGAATCACAATAGCTTCTCCATAACCCTCGGTGAGTGCTTGAAGTAACTCCATCATAGTTCGATTCGCCATGGTTGGTGCTTCTCGTACAATGGGTTCGTCAATCGGAGACTCCTCACTAGAATGAGTTGGAGTGGGAGTTTTGTTCTTTCGTCTACGTGCACGTTTTGCTTGATTACGAGTTAGCATGAACGTCACATACAATGTGGAGACGAGCAAAGAAGATTCTTTTTGGTGTTTTGTATTTTTCAATTTTTTTGTGGTTTTTGATGGTAATAACTTTTTTGGAAATTGGTGAATGTATTAGGTAGACAAAAATCTACAAATCTCCTCCTTAATCAAATCTCTTGATTAAAGAAGCCTCAAGGAATGAAAACGATCACGTGAAGTGAACGCCTTCGATGACTTTAGAACGATGGTGGAACACCAAATCGTTCAAGAGGGTTTAATCAATAGAAACCAAGAAAATATATATGATATGTAATAATACTTTGGGCGGCAAAACCCTCGATTAGCTCTCAAAATCAAATACGCACAAGCAAGCGGAGGAAATGAGGCGGCGCGAAGCACTTAAGAGCCTTTTTCCTTTAGGTCGTGAAATACAACCGCCTTATACCCACCTTATAGTTTGTATTTTTCAAAATCGAGCTTCTCGAAAGTATTTATCTATTTTTGCCTTTTTTTCTTTGGTTTGAGATTCGAATACAATGATTGGGTAATGACCTCCCAAGTCAAGACTGTGATTTCTCACGTATTTGGAGTACTTGTGAATTTATTGTTCTACGTATACAATATAGTAATAGTATTCACACAAAAACCGAAAAACGATAATACGTATTA
Organism: Glebionis coronaria; assembly: GCA_025667525.1. NCBI lineage: Eukaryota > Viridiplantae > Streptophyta > Magnoliopsida > Asterales > Asteraceae > Glebionis > Glebionis coronaria. The sequence goes on from JANFOE010000159.1 coordinate 715,964, forward strand.
GTAGAGTGCTACTAATATAAATACTAATTATGGTTAGTATAAAAACAACAATTGTTCAATCAAAACACAACACGCCTCCCCGGCAGCGGCGCCAAAAATGATTGTAGTAAAATTAGATACTTGCTTTAGAAAAAAAAAAACAAGCAACTAAAATATAGGGCAAGTGAGCACGACGATTTAGGAAAACCGTGTGTGAATGACCCTAAAAGTGAGTGAGTTCGTTCTCGAGGAGGCTAGTATGTTGTGTAATGAATTGATTAATGATGATTTTATTGAGAAGAAAAAGAAAATAGGAATAAGAAAGAAATGACGGTTACGAAGACAGATCGAACTAAAACGAAAAAGAGTTCACGTAAAACCGTAAAAAACTACAAAATTAATTTAAAACATAAAAATTAATTAAAAGCTAAAAGTAGTCTAAAATAATATAAATAAGAATAAAAATCCAATAAAAATATTTTAAAACCTTTTATCAATTAAATATTTAATTTTAAATGCTAATTAAAGCCCTAAAATTAAATATAATTAATCAAAATGTCCAAAATATTATTTAATTGAACAAATAACTTACTTATATTATCTAAAGACTAAAAAGTATTTTTCGTAATTTTTAAAAACAATTTTTTTATTTTTTAAATCACTAAGAACTATTTTAAAACTAAAATAATCATAAAAAATAATAAAATAATGCTAAAAATAATATACCAATTTTAAAAATCCTAATTTACTCTAATGAACAGTAGTAAAATGAAAAAGTTTGAAAAATATTAAATTTACCACTAAAAGACAAAAACAGTTTAATATAAAACCCTAATTAACTTAAATTAATTCTAAAAAATAATAAAAAGATGAACAGTAGAATATTTTTAAACCAAAAACCTTAAAATGTTATTCTAAGTCTAGAAAAAATGTTTAAACTGAAAAAGAAGTAATTTTGGCACTAAATGCCAAAAACAGAAACAATAAAAAGTAATTAAAATAGCTATTTAATGTAAAAATTACCAAATGAACAGTAAATAAAAATCTAATTAAACTGAAAAATAAAAATAAAAATTAAAAAAATAATAAAACAAGTTTCAAGTCCTAAATCAGATTTTAGACCACAAAAGACAAAATATTCAACTTTTGATAGTGACATGTGACAGACTTTTGTCTGTTAGTTTGACGGTGGAAACAAGTGTGCTAGCAGTGGGAAAAGAGTTCCCACTGGTAGTGTAATTTTTTGGTCTGGTGACCTTAGAGCTTAGGAAAGCTCTTGTGCTTGGTTTTCTTTGGACCACAAGGCACCCCCACACCAATTGGGTTGTGGGGAGTCTGAGTAAACACAAAAAATAAGCAATCACTTCATAAAATCACACAGAAATGCACCACAAAGTTTCTGATAAGGCTAAATGTTGACTGATGAATATTGACTGATGCACTTTGCACAAAAACGATTTTCAAAAGCTAATTACTTGCATACAATTCTACCAAATGACAAATAAACTTCACACAATCCTCCAATCTCCTAATAACTAGCAGTTTGACAAATTTGGTGGTCAAAATTCACACAAAATTATGCTCAAAAGCAGTTACTGATTTTTATGCTATTTCCCAATTTTTTATCATGCAAATGTGTTCAATATCCTACCAAACTGAAACCTTAGTGCACATAACACATAACAAGCACCAAAGAAGTGTGTGAGACAGGTTTACAAGCAAGAATGAAGTCTTCTAACCCAATATAAACCCTAATCCAAACACCCCTTTTGAAAACTGAAAATCAATTTTTCAAACAAAATTCAAACAAAACTCAACCAATCTGATTTAATCCTATCCTATCATGCATATGAACTTAACATGAGCAATATCAAGCACTAAAACAAACACTTAACCAGTTTACATGCAAAATCACATAAACCCAAGATCTTAAAGCTGAAAATGAGGGAACAAGATTTTTACCTTGTTGGACCTACATCCAGGCCCAACAATGGCTGCTAGCCATCTCCAAACAGGTCCGGACATGTGCAGGACCTTGGACAGACAATCACAATGGGAACCTGCTAAGAATAATGCAAACACAATAGCAAAGAAAATCTGATTTTAAAACCTTTTAAAACCAACTTGTACAATCCAATAAACCTTGAACTTGGAACACCTTTTGAAACAAGAACAATATCAGAAATCCAGGAATCCAATTCCACTTTCACTTCATAGGATCCAAGGATTTCTGATAATTTTTAAACAAATTCTAAAACCCTCTCTTTTCTTTTTTGAAAACTGAAATAAACACCAAGTGTTTATCAAAAGAAATATGGAACTCAGATTTTATCAAGCTAACACCAAACTTTAAAAATAATAAAAGGAGTTATAATTTAGCAAAAACACCAATTTTATAAAAATTTAAAAGGAATTACAATAACTTGAAAAAAAATCTGGAACAAAGGGCTTACACATGTTGTAAGCTCCTTAAATACTACTAGATAGAAGATTCTAGTTACAAAAACCCTAAGATATGAAATTCCTAACATGCCCTTTGAATTTTTAGTCAAATTTGCCTTCACGTGATTGATGTTGATGCACAGCTGTAGCTAGTTTGTTTTGAACTGATCAGGAGCGTTCATTCAAGCTTTGGGAGCACGAAAACCATCTTAGCTGTTGATTGGTATGCAAGATTCGTTTTTTGCCCAAATAAGTGAAGTAGGGGACAAACGTGGGGACCATTTGGGTGGAGGGAAATGGGTTTTGTGAAGTGGGATTGGGTGAGGGTATGTTTAATCATGAATCTGGAGTAGATTAGGGAAAACCCCTTTGAATTAAGGGTTTTAGGAATTTAGGGTTTATGGGGGTGGGGGTGTTTAGCAGGTAAGGTTTTGATTAATTTAAGGGGTGATTAAAGTTTAAAAAACGTGTTTCCCTCACAATTATAATCAGTTTAAAACTGATTAAATAAAAAGGTTGGGTGGATTCTGACGTGGGCCAAGGAAAGATTGTGATTGGTTGGGGGTTTTAAGTGGGATGACGTGGAGAGTGGTGAGTGGGTGAGGTGTGTTTGTTTGTCTGGGCAAAAACAGCCCCCCAAGTCTCTTTACTTTGGCACTTTCCATAAAACAGCTATAAACTCTTTTTCCCTTTATAATGACTTTGGACAGTTGGCATTTTCAGTCCTTGTGTTTGGTAAAAAACATGAACAAGGACTAAACATGTACTTTCTTCGATTTCTAAGGACCTTTAATGTCAAAACATGAATCTTTAAAGACCATAGTTGTTCAATCTTGATTCTTCAAGGGTAAAAAGTGACAACTTGCAAATCTTGAGGGACCAATCTTGCAATTTATTCAAACTTCAAGGGCAATTTTAGAAATTATTGATTCGGGTCCGGTTCATTGTACGGCTTCGTTTCCCGTGTTCGTTTTTGAATGATTCTTGTGATCTTTTTGTCATTTCCTCAATATCCGTACCTAAAATACACAAGCAACAAACACGAGCATATATTTGGCAGTTTTAATGATATTTTAGCGTTTTAAGCCCGATTTGGACGATGAGACTATGTATAAAAGCAGTCTCATCATGATGATATCCATACGTCGCGCCCCATATTCCGCTATGGTGGGGTGTGACAGTACTCTTTTTCTAAATCCAAGATTTTGGCTTAAAATATGTAGAAGAGACCCCTAATCTCTATTCTCCCCCTCTTCCATCAGGGAGTGATATTTTTACCCACCAGTTGACAATTGGATTTATGGCCATCATTCATTCATAGCTCACAAATATTATTGGACTACTTCAAGTAACCTTTAATAAAATGAACTACGAAATTAAGATGACAAGAAAATAGGTAACAAGCACATGCAAAAGTATGGATATTTCATATACACCTGCTCCATAGACTCTTGAAGTATGTACGTTAGAGCTTCATCTTTTTTGAGGGGAATGACCAAGTTAGTCCACAAAGAAGTTAGTCACAATGGAAAAACCAACCCGAAGAGAGATTATGACATGTCGTAGTTTTTTAAGAATGATTAATACATAAACATTTATAAAAAAGTTCGCCTAAGTTACTATAACCGGCTAACATAGGTAAATAAAAAAGGAGTATCTCAATTAACCGGTAACATATACTTGAGTAACTTGAGTGGGCGATTTGAAACGCTATTACTTTAGGCGCACTTTTTTAGAAATGTTAGTTACCTACGTATGTATTAACCCTAATACAATCAAGGCAATATACGGGTCCAAACAATCATTTATGACTTGTGTTCCATTTATTTCAAATAGCTTGTATCCCCCTCGCGGGTTAAAATAATTTTCAAGATAGTATGAAAGTGAGGCTATAGAATCACCTTATATGATACGAGAAGCTAGTATTAGTGATCGCCGAAGTGAAGATTCCTGAGAACACACGTCAAATACCGTAACCTAACAGTTAAGGCACGCACTTAGCAACATACTCAAGTAATCAAAATATACTTAGTATAATAATTTCAACATCCCAAAATAATAAGTAGATAAACATGACCAACCAATCCAAGTGAATCTCTTCTAATCCTAACAACATGCGCTAACTCTCCAAAACTACCACCCTTGATATTGGTCCATCACAAGATGCCAAACCAATACAAGTCATATGACCGACTCGGGTCCTTAAATCCAGAATCTATACACTTACACCTTAGACCTATAACTTGTTGAATTTCTTGAGGCTAACAAGAAAGGCCTCTTACTAGGCGATGACATGTACTTTTCAAAATGCACTCAGCACATACATACCAAATGTACTTACTGTTTTCCCCCACTTAGACAACTCCAAATTATGTGAAACTTGGTGAAAAACTCACTCATAACCTGAACAAAACCCAAATTAAATTTCATCCAAAATATTACTTTTAGAGCCGTTTGATCAACACATTTCTAAACCCCAAAATCCAGACAATTTATACACTCGACTTGTAAAACATTTTTTACCCTTCTAAACACATCCTTTTAGAAATCCGACTATTGCTTATGAAAATAGATTCAAAACACCAAGTCTAGCACTTTAGAACAACCACCAATCATCTATGAAAATCTACTTATAGTCCCCGAGAGTTGACCTAATATCGACCATAATTTTGTGTTGTGTCAATATGCATCTCCCGGTACACGAATATTAAAACAACCATATCATCCACCTTGTTATGAGTTAGAAGCCCCATTTTTTATCAAAACGATCATCTCGACAACCAATATGACTACATCCTTTAATACAAACACTTTACCAACACCCACTATACGAAAGACAGCTCCAAACCTACTTATCTAAAACATACTTTCAAAACAACACTAAACCTCATTTCCACCCATTTTCAACATCGTCAAACCTCTAATCAACCATCCTAACAACTCTTTTAATCATCATCTACCCTTAAACCTTAATGCATGTTCATATGGATTCACTAAACTCAATCAAATACTTGATGCAAAAGAAAATGATATTAATATAATAGTATTAACAAGAATGGAACCTTACAACAATTTTAAAATACATTAAACACCAAAAATCAACCATCCCTTCCTTGGGCCGTCGGTTTTGATCAAGAACACAACAAGAAAAGCTATTCCCCAAGCTTCAATATTACAAATGGTTGTTCCTAAACACAATCAAACACAAATCCAATGATTTAATTAGATCAAAACATAGTTTTTATTAGAAATTAGCAAAATCAAATCTTAAAAAAAAATGTTGTTGCATGTTGGATTTTCTTGGTGGGATTTACTAAAAATGATGTTTTAAACATGGGTCATTGCTTAGATTTCTCAAAATTCAAAATTTTAAGGTGGATTTGGTGTGTTTTGGTTGGTGGTGGGTTAGAGAGAGCAAAGGAGGTGAGAGCACAAAATTTTAAAGTGAAAAAATAATAGTGTTTGTCTATTTTGAGCTCATATATAGTGGTGGAGGGTGGAAAGTGTAATATTGGCTATCTTTTGGCTCTCTTTGCAAAAGTTAAAAATAAGAGTGTGGGAAAATACCTAGATGTTTAGCCATAAAATGAAGTCAGGTTTTTCCTCGGCTTCCTATAAATAAAATTTTGTTCATTAAAAGTATCATTTTAATACTTAAACGCACACAAAACGAATAAGTAAACGTTCCGACTCGATTAAATTAGAAATAAAACGAAAATTCAAAAATCTCTAATATCGAAATAATCGATAATAAAACGTTAAATTTGGGCATCTACCGGTATTGTGATCACTAGCGTCTGTCTCAAATCGTTAAAACATTAAATGATGTATCAATCACCGGTTTCAACTTAAACCGTCAAACATAACAATACTTACATTCTCATAGAAATTTTAAATCATTCGCATAATTAGGGTAAAATAATGGCGTTAGGTTTGAGGTATCACATTCTCACCTCTTTAAAGGAGCGACGTCCCGGCGCTCGCCTCTCCTCATACTCGGATTGCGCACTAATAGGAAAGATGAGGGCACTCCTTCCACGTGAATTCTGGTCTACGTCTCGAATTCCATCGTATCTTAATAAGGGGATTCTTACTCTGCTTCAAACGCTTAACCTCTCGATCCGTGATCTCTACTGGTTCTTTTAATAATTGCAACTCGTCGTCAAGTTGAATCTCATTTAAAGAGGATAACTATATCCTTATCCGCCAAAAACTTATTCAAGTTCGACACGTGAAAAGTATTATGAATTGCACGAAGTTCACCCAACAATTCCAACTTATAAGCAACTTGTCCAATCCGTTGGATGATCTTAAATGGTCCAACGTACATTGGACTCGATGTCCCTCACTTTCCCAAAACAAATTACACCTTTACAAGGTGATATCTTAAGCATTACCATGTCTCCAACTTTAAATTCTAACGGCTCCCCACGGTTTTTGGCATAGCTCTTCTGACGACTTCTCGTGATTAACAAGAGATTCTCAATCCGTATGATATTTTTCGTAGTCTCCCAAATCATTTCAGGTCCATTCAATTTTCTTTCCCCTACTTCATACCAACAACTGGCGATCAACACTCTCGTCCACGGTTCTCATAAAAACAGTTACCCATAAAAGAAAGTCGCATAGGTCACACATAACTCCATCAAAAACGTTTCAGAATAATCCAGACGAGGTAACTAGTACTAATCGTACAAAATCACCTTATTGCATAATCATCTTTTCTAGTGGTATAAGTGACTTCATCGACGCGGAAATCAGTTGGCATATACGTTACTCTATCAAAAGCATTATTTAACACCCCAAAATTCCATTGCGCAGAGGAAATACACATTTGGGTGCTAAATATAGACAATGTTACACAAGCCACTTCAAACGATCTCAAAATGATACATTTGAAACATAAAAGAATATAATTTTATTCATTGTCTAAAACTTTCGATCCCAAGTAAAACAATTTTAGTAATATCAGAGTCACATTTAGGTCCCCCAAAAGATTTTATCAAATCAACAAACAATTTACCAAAGTACGTGACCGTACATTATTATTTTTATGACAAAAGGGGAAAGAAGTCCGTTTTAGACCAATCACCACAAAAGCAATCCCGCAATCCTTCTCCAGCAAGCTCCGCAATTCATCAACTTCAATCACCTGAAAACATGCTTAAAATCATCAACACAACGGTTGAGCGAGTCTATAGGTTTTCCAAATCATCATTTGAACACAAGAGAAAAATCAATCAAGATCATTTAATAGAATTGTAGATCATTATAATATATTATTCAGGCAATCTGGTATGTAGCATTAGCTATTGAATTGTATTAAGGTCATGACACCGACTGTGACAACCCGGAAAATTCACGCCAAATAAAAGATTTTATTCTACTTAGAACCCTTAATTTAAACTTGAACTATTTCTAGTATTTTATTTTGACCGTAAACGAAATTAAATTTAACTCAAACTGGAAGATTATATAGCATATTTTGAATATCACTTTGTTATCATCCCGACGCTAGATAACTAATGGCGACTTATTTTAATAGCAGCTCAAAATAATTAATTTTAGTATTCTATAATTCGTATATTGTCATATAAATTATTTCTCAGAGCCATTGAATAATACGTGTAAAATATATATATATATATATATATAAATATATATATATATATATATATATATATATATATATATATATATATATATATATATATATATATATATATATATATATATATATATATATATATATATATATATATATATATATATATATATATATATATATATATATATAATATACCCGATACCCGATACCCGAATAAATAAACCTAACATAAAACCGGCCCCGCTCTTTTCCTACACATGTTTTTCTTTGCTATGTTGCCTTACATAAAAATCATATCATGTTTTCCCTTGTACATATTGTCCCCTAGGTAATAAGTATACATCACATGTATACATGCAAGTTCACATTGGAAACCATCCTAGTCTTTTTCCCCTGCATTTCTACGTTACACTTTATTTTCCCCATAAAGTTTGTGACAATCCGTCAATATATGGTTTATATTTTATTCTCAATATTTAATTGAAAACATTATTTTAATGTTATAATATTAACTCACTTATTTTTGGGAAGAAATTTGGATTTACGTCTTGAAGTAGCATCGACTACATCTAAACCGGAGGATTCTACGTTACATGCTTACGTTTACATACACCGTTTTGGTGACAGTCCGACATTTCAGAAAATAAATTTATCCGTAAATATTATTTTGAGATTTTAAATTTGTGTTGGTTCATAAACTCACAAATTTACGAGAAGAGATTAGGACTTACGATTTTAATTTAACGTCCTTTACGACTAAACCGGAAACCTTAGGATTACGTATTTACGTTTTCGAACTCCGTTCTTGATGAGACAATTTTTATTAGATTCGTTTTGTGCCGTTGATTCATAATTTATAAAAACGTTTTTCGTAAAACGACCCGGGGGCACGCAAATCGAGGAAATTAGAATCGAGGAGTACTCGTAATTAGATGGGGATTAGACAAGATAAACTTGTCCCACCCCCACACATGGGACGGCCACAATGCTACACCACACCAAGTTGGTGTCAAACTTTAAACAAGTTGCTTACACTTGTCTTACCAAGCTTAACTTGTAAGCTTTCAAACCACAAAACCACTTGCAACAAACCATTACATACTTTCAACCCATGCAAACCACCTCAAAATCCTCTCATCTCTCTCTCAAAATTCGTCCCATTTCAACCAAAAACACCCTCATATGATTAATTTTAACCATGAAATCATGTGTTATTCACACATATGATGAAGCCCTTTTGAAGCTCTATTGAATGGTGGTGATTATAACATCCAAAAAGAAGTTTCCTTGGTGTCTTGGGGCTGATTTTCCACAAGATGTTCATGAAGGCAGGTGATCTTCAAGTTGATATTGGTATATCACAAGTCTTGCCATCAAAATCCAAGCCTTGTTCATCAACCTCATCTTTTCATCACTATGGTGGCATAAGGATCATTCTTACCATCCTTCTTGTTATTTTGATTATGTAATCATGTATTTTCTTTCCTATTGTATATGTATATGATTAATATATGATGATTAAAAATACTATGTGGGGATTTGGTGTTGATAGATTTGATTAAAAAGATAAGAATCTACATGAACAAATGTTAAAATCATGATGTAAGGACTAGGCTGTATAAAACAGTGAAGAAACTTATAATAAACTGTTAAAATGGCATAAAGATTATTAAAGAAACAGTAAGGTATATGATTTTTACACATGTGGTGAGTTGGCTATACAATGGAATCATTAGGATGAGTGAGATATGATCAAAACAATATTAGAGTACAAATCTACATAGACTGTTTTGGTCGATTTCTATAAAATACTTAGTTGCTGATTCAACAGTAGCTATAGAAGAGTTAAATGTAACACATATCATGTAGTTTATGCCATAAAAATTTGGGCTTCTATCTCCATATAGAACTCTAGACATGGCTATTTTGGTGAACATGAAAATTAAAATCAGATTTGTATAATAAAAACTTATATAAAATAAGCACTCACTTATATATTTATAAAATATATACACATGAAAACCCACTCACAATTAATAGTAATTATAAATAAGAATTTCATATATTATGATATAAAATAAGACATTTTTATAAATTACAAGTATAAAATATTTTCCAAGTTATACAACTATAAACATGATTTTTACGTCTTTTCGGCTAGTACCGAAAGATTAACGTTTTTGTCAAATAAAACTTAGACGGTCGGACCAGTATAATGTAAACTTTTATAAACTCACATACTGATGTATAAACATATATAAAAAGTAAAAACCGATAAACCCGAGCTTTACAACATATACATTAACGGGCCAATGTATCCTTATTGGATTATAAACCCGACTGGTTGGTAAAACGCTTATAAACTTACTTATTGGGCTTAACCCATTTGGGCCCAACATATAAAGTATAATACTGATAATAAAAGTATAATTGGGCTAATGAATAGTATTGGGCTTGTAATAGGCCCATTGGGCTTCAAAATGTAAACAAGTAGAACTAGTGTAACTAGTCTTGAAAATTTCCAACACATAAACACTATAATGAATGAGTAAAGATGTATAAACCCACTTGATCATCATCATATATATAAAATCATCATATGTATACATAATTGTTATTTTTATAAAGTCATTAGACAAGAGTCTAAGACAAGTATTATTTGTCTAGGTTTCCGTGATTGAAGCATGTACCGTACATCCGAATTGCCGATAACCCACTTTCCCACATCAACGTGAGTTCATAGCCTCGCACTCTTTTAAATGTTTTTATGAAATATTTTATAAACCCGCGAGGGAGGTAACATGTTAGTTTTACTAAAATAGGACACCATTTGTCCCGATTGTTTGTTTATTGATCTGGACCCGAATGATTATATGACCCGATGAATGATTAAATGACCCGATAGATGAAATGAAATGGATTATTAAAGTTAGGTTATGTCACTAAAAGTCCCATTAGCATGAATTCTGAACTACCGGGATTTGCTAGACGCTTATGCATATAATAGTACTATTTGGGGACGATCACCCCAGTTCGCGCCTTGACGGTTGATCCCCGTCGTGCCACATTGATTGGTAAGCGAATTTATGTATGAGAAGATTTACACAAGCGTGATTATTATGACGACACGCTAATTTAGATGGCCAAATGAGTTTCGGGTTAGCTACCCGTTGTTTATTTTAGTAAGGTAACAATGTCATGCGGCTTGTAATAATCTAAAAATAACGAAATACTACTATACGCACCGAATTACAATGAATTGCCTGACTAGCAATACGGGGTCTTATTATTGATTTTATGTTCGTGTTTTTTTTTTGGTAACCGTGATTTCCGACTCAATGGCCGACTAATCCACGGAGTTTGAGCCCACCACCACACAGACTCAAACAAGGTAAAGCCCTCACTTTTCATGAGGTTAGCGTGGCCACTTCAAGGTTGTTTCCACCTAGTGGGAATTCAACTTGAGACCTCACACACTTTGGAGTGATAGTCACAAATCTTTTTGCCAATAGGCCACCCTTGAGAGGTTTTTTATGTTCGTGTTTTGGTTTTACATAACCATATTCATATAACGGTTTTTATTTAACTTTATACAACGTTATAAAACGTATTGTATGATATTTAATGATTTTGAAGGCAAATGTCTATATTATGATTTTGATAAGGATTTGTATAAAATGACTTTGGCTATTTTATGGCCTTTTATAAATATTTGTACAAAATGATTTTCGGTAATAATTATGTACCGATGATATATTAATGGTTTTATTAAACTCTATGAATTCACTCGGCGTTATCGCTGACCCTTTTCTTTTAACATGTTTTGTCTCAGGTACTTGAAGGTAATTCTCGGGAAGACAACAAGAATTCATGGCCCACACTTAAATAACAATTTTCATTCAAATCCTTTGTAAAATTGTATGAAATGACTATGACTTAGGACCTATGTAAATCTGATATTTATGAATGGAAAATGCTTTATTATTAAATGACGCGATTTTTAAGCGTTGTCTATGATGTGAGTAATGTTCTATCCCGTAACACCAAAGAGTCTTCCGCTGTATTGAATTGTATAAATTTGAGGGTGTTATAGTTTGGTATCAGAGCTCTCGTTATAGAGAACGAAATATTTTTAAAACCAAGGTTTTGAATAAAACATTTCAAAATCTTTTAACTATAAACATTTTTCTAAAAATGTCTAAAAATCTTTTGACTATAACGGTGCCGAAGAATTCCCGAGTTACCGACAAGGCCAGACTGAGAAGTGTTATTTTAATATATATATAACTTGGATTATATATATATATATATATATATATATATATATATATATATATATATATATATATATATATATATATATATATATATATATATATATATATATATGTATATATATATATATATATATATATATATATATATATATATATATATACATATATACATATATATATATATATATATATATATATATATATATATATATATATATATATATATATATATATATATATATATATATATATATATATATATATATATATATATATATATATATATATATATATATGATGTAATTTTATTACATGATTGTTTGATGATTATTTTGATATTTATACGAGGTATTTATACGACGTAGATTGTCACAAGGAACCCTAAATTCCCTAGTAAATTAATCGAAGCTATTCTCGTAGGAATTCTAGCTATCCTAGATCTAAACCAAGTTGTGGATATTTATGATCCCAACAAATGGTTGATATTCGTAGAAATGTTGATATTAGTTGATTGTGATATTAAAGAAGAATTGGCGAGATTAAATCTGATATTGTTTCATGGCGATCTTTCCTTATAGAGTGGAGTTTGACAAAACGTTACCACCTAGAAAAATGTCATCTGATTCGTTGTTACCCAATTCTTAAATTTAAGAATCGAAAGGATTAATGTTGCACTTGAGGCTGTCATTGGAACCATTACCCAAAAGCCTCATGCCACTAGTACCTTTCCGAGAAGTCTAGTTGAATGATCAAGTCATTTCATACTAGTGACTCATTTGATAACTATTAATGAAAGAGCTATAGGATTGGAAATTAAGTGTTGATCATATCTAGCTTTTATTTCCCTATTAAGTTGTAAGTGTAAGGTTGAAAGTAATGGAAAATAAGGTAGGATATCGAGTTGAGTATAAGTTGATTGAAATTTGAATGAAGTAAAATTTAACTTGTATGGAATATGAGATTGTTAGGAGGAAGTCGTTAAGTCCTGTGATTGAATTATAAGGTTTTAAATGATTGTTAGTTTGTGTTAAGGGTTGTTCCTAGGCCATTGTCCACTGACGAGGATGTCCAATGTCCAATAAATAAATTGAAGAAATCTTCTTCTGAATTGAGACCGATGGATATTCTGGGACAGGTGGAACACCTAATGACTCTTGTAGATTAGTATTCATTGTGGTATCTTTTAAAAATCCCTAACTTAACTGAGACATCAGTTGGTAGGATGAGTTATTGGAATTGTATGACATAGTGACACGTAATGTGTTACGGTACAATTTTACTTGTTTGTGATTAATGAAAAGACTACCTTTGATTGCTAAATTCTACATGTATCGATGTTATCTATCTTTTCTTGCTTCATCCTAATGTTCGCATTAGTGATGCAACCATTGAACAAGTACTCATCTTGATTTGAGTTACGTTGTGGATTATTCTTTTTGAGTGCCATCGAGATCATGAACCTCATGATTAATTGGCTAAGGTCATTTCTATTATGTTATGGTTAGTTCTTGGTAAACGAATTTTCATCACTCTTTTGCAGATCACTCATTGTTTTTATAAGATAAAACAGTATCCTTTGAGAAAATTGAATTTTCATCACTATATGGATTATTTAAAGTGAGACTTATAAATAATCATTATTGAAATAAAGTCGTTTATGAAACACTTTGGAAAACTTAATTGTTTTCATAACAAAGAAAATATTTGTAAATTTATTCTTGATTCTTATTTAAGAATTAAGCATGAAAATATTTTTATTATAAACATGATGATAAAATTCTGACGAACTGAGTATTGCATCGTTAATCTTGAAATTGTATATAGTTGCGCGCCTACATACAATTTGGAATAGACCATGCAAGGCTGATTAGTAGTCACCATAAAACTGATTAATAAACACTACATTTTCTATGAAGATTATGAAAGATAAAATTTTATGAGATCTGCAAGAAGTGAAAAATAGGGAAATAGTGTTAGGGACACCTACATATTTGCCTGTAGCATCTATTCTTCTGAGTCGAATTTACTCATCTGTGGAAATTGTTTTATTTGAGAATTGATATTCCCTTCTTGTCCATTTCTCTCGTAGTGAGATTCTTTGGAAAAATATCTGATTACCGAGTGTTGATACCCGATTGGATGTATCGACGTTCCTATCATTTCTTTTGATTTGATTTCATTTGAATGACCAGGGTAACGATCTGAGGAGCTTTCGAATGCGTACTCAAATTATGAAAACATGGGATATATTCATATTCGTTAAATGTTTTCGTCTGTATCTGATTTGAAATTCTCTCGCGTAGATTATGCGTTGACCTTACTCTTTTAAGGTTAGTTGTGTCTCCATATATCCTTGAATTTGTGAAGTATTACGAGTTATTATTAGTCTTTTGAGAAGTTCACATCTTATCAACGGCAATAAAACTGAAAAGTTAGTAGTGCCAGTATAATGGATTGATTAATTATGACATGACGACATTGTCTTAATTGATGGGAACTCGAATAGAATTCCCCTAAAAGATAAGATGTTGATTATCAAAAGTGACCTAAATAATCCTTGATGAATGACCATATCCTGCATTTAGACTTGAAATTATACCGTGAGTGGTTGTGAATTAGTCATAGATATTATAATCTAGAAAAAACCTAATATAAATTTATTAAAAGATGTTTCTGTTATCTAAAACTTTAGAAGGTATTTGTTGGTAAATTACCTAGACTTTTGCCATTAAGGCAAGTTGAAATTGGTATTGATTATATTCTCGGTGCTGCACCTGTGGCGTGTGCACTGTACGTCAGCACCATCTGAATTAAAGGAATTATCGTACAACTGAGAGAGTTGTCGGAGAAAGATTTTATTCTACCAAGCTCGTCATTATTAAGAGCTATGGTATTATCATTCCTTATATTTATTAATTACCGTGAACTAAGTAAATTGACGATTAAAATCTATATCCACTACCCAAGATGATAGATTGTTCGATCATTTACAAGGTTCTAGCGTATATTCAGGAATTTGATCCACGGCATGGTTATCATCAATTTCGCGTCCGCAAAAATGATTATGTATTCCAATCACTACATCCAGAACTTGTAATGAATATTATGAGTTTCATGTTATGTCGTTTGGATTGACTAATGCATATGTAGCATCCATAAATTGGGTGAATCACGTGTGTAGGCTGTAAATTGATAAATTCATGCTTGTGATCATTAAGGACCATCTGTTTGTTTATAAGAATAACAATGAGTTAATAATTAGCTATAGACTGCCCTAAATTGGCCGAACAATGAAAACTTGTACCTTGAGTATTTAACATGTGATTAAAGACTTAATCCTTTATATTATTTGACCGTGTGATTAATAGAAAATAGAATATATTGACTCTTCAAAAATTGGAACCATTAAGGCTTTGGGTTTTACCAAAAAGAAAATAGAAATATGTTTTGACAAATTTTTTAACAGAGGATTTTTAAGGGATTATTTCCTTATACACAAAACATTTAACTAAACTCCTGTTTAGGGGTAAATGTTTGTGTATACCTCAAGACAACCTAAGAGGGATTGAGGAAACCATTTAAACCATGACTTGAAATTTGAAACGACACTTTTTTGCTTTTCAACTAAGAAAATTTTGACCAAAGTATAACCAAAGATTTTTCAAACATTTACGAATCTTATTAATTATTTTCGACAAATCAGCAAAAATCGTGTTAATTAAATTCAAATTTGTTTTGAACATTTTATTATAATTGGTCGAACTATGAAATTTAAACTTTTAACGTTTACGTTTCATAAAAACTTAATATTTATTGTTAATTTACGTGTAATAATTATTGACGCTTTAAAACGTCAGATCAAGCAAAACTGATAAAAATAATAGTTGAGATAGAACTAAAACTTAGAAAATATGAAGGAATAATTTCTGAATAAATACGGTCATGAAATTTATTTCATCAAGGAAGGTGAATATAATTACTGACACATTATGTAGAAAAGATAAAGAACCAATTAGGACATGTTCCTTAATAATGAAGGTGCAAAATAAATTGTCGAACAATATAAAAATAAACAATGATTGTAAAAAGGATAATATAGATAATAAAAAGGGGTTCGCGGCTAATGTGAACCATCAAAATTGAGAATCCGATGGCGTTGAATGTATAACAGGCCACTTGAGGTTGCCTAAAAATGGAGATTTTGAGATACAGTTATGTTGGAATCTTGTAAGTATAAGTATTCTATTCCTGTCATTTCTGATTTAATGTATCATTATCAGAAGAAATTTTAGTGATGGCAAATTATGAAGGCAGACACCGCCTCATACATTAGTAAACGTCTACCTATTGCAAAGGTCATCATCTGAATTTGATTCGATTTGGGTCATCGTCGACAGACTGACCAAATCTGCTAATATCATTCCTGTTAATGATAGATTCTTGATGAAGAAATTGACTCTTTTATATTTCAAGGAGTTATGTAAACATGGTGTGCCTATATCGATCATCTCTATCAAGATCCTCGCTTCGCATTTAATTTCTAGAGATTTGCTTAGAAGTCATTAGGAACGAACCTTGATGAGAGTACTATTTACCACCCCAATCGAAGGGACGAGGCAAAGTAACGATACAAAAGATAGAAGTCTTGTGTTATGGTTGAATAATTGACCTTTGGTAATAAACGGTATAATCGCTTTCCTTTGGAAAGATTATCATTGATAATTATCGTATTAGGATCGAGATCGAATCTTGTTAGGATCTAAATATAAGCGCATCTGTAAGCAGGAGTTGGGATGAAGACACCTGACATACACCCATTGTGAGTTGGACATGTCTTTTAGGTTTAAGGTTTCCTATGATGGCGAACCTAACCTTACAAAATACTCGACCTGCGAGACCTGAAATGATTATTGAAATTAGGATCTGATTATTAATTGTCGGTAGTGGGCAGGAGGTTATGTGAATATGAAATGTAGATCTTGAAGTGCCAGATGGGTAGCGAAGTTATGCCAAAAAATTTAACCATGGAAAAATGAATTGATGATCTAAAAGATCATGGGATATAAGTCCCCGTTGCATGGGACCATTGAGATGATGTAAAAGATTCGGTTTGAAAGGCATATAAGCTGGATCTACCCTAGGACTTCAAGAGCTGCGTGAATTATGTTTCGTATATCGAACTTGATAAAATGTCTATCAAGTGAAAATCTGATCACTTCTTGATGAAGTTTAGATCGGCGAAAAGTTGCATTCATCAAAAACCCGTGAACATCATGGATAGAGAAAGTAAGTCAACATTGATCTTATTCTCGTAGTTATGTTTGAAGAAACTCGCGTATTGTAATGAATTACACTTGTGAGAAAAGACCGAATGTGGAGGAAATACCCACATGGCTTTAACTCTAAAAGAAGTGAGTAGTAAGATAAGATGATCTTTGGGGACAAAGATCCTGTTTAGGGGTAAATGCTGTGACAATCCGTCAATTTATGGTTTATATTTTATTCTCAATATTTAATTGAAAACATTATTTTAATGATATAATATGAACTCACTTATTTTTGGGAAGAAATTTGGATTTACGTCTTGATGTAGCATCGACTACGTCAAAACCGGAGGATTCTAGGTTACGTGCTTATGTTTACATACACCGTTTTGGTGATAGTCCGACATTTCAGAAAATAAATTTATCTGTAAATATTATTTTGAGATTTTAAATTTATGTTGGTTCATAAACTCACAAATTTACGAGAAGAGATTAGGACTTATGATTTTAATATAACGTCCTTTACGACTAAACCGGAAACCTTATGATTACGTATTTACTTTTTCGAACTCCGTTTTTGATGAGACAATTTTTATTAGATTCGTTTTGTGCCGTTGATTCATAATTTATAAAAACGCTTTTCGTAAAACGACCCGAGGGCACGTAAATCGAGGAAACTAGAATCGAGGAGTACCCGTAATTAAATGGGGATGAGACAAGATAAACTTTTCCCACCCCCACACATGGGACGGCCACAATGCTACACCACACCAACTTGGTGTCAAACTTTAAACAAGTTGCTTACACTTGTCTTACCAAGCTTAACTTGTAAGCTTTCAAACCACAAAACCACTTGCAACAAACCATTACACACTTTCAACCCATGCAAACCACCTCAAAATCCTCTCATCTCTCTCTCTCTAAATTCGTCCCATTTCAACAAAAAACACCGTCATATGATCAACTTTAACCATGAAATCATGTGTTATTCACACATATGATGAAGCCCTTTTGAAGCTCTATTGAATGGTGGTGATTATAACATCCAAAAAGAAGTTTCCTTGGTGTCTTGGGGCTGATTTTCTACAAGATGTTCATGAATATAGGTGATCTTGAAGTTGATATTGGTATATCACAAGCCTTGTTCATCAACCTCATCTTTTCATCACTATGGTGGTATAAGGATCATTCTTCCCATCTTTCTTGTTATTTTGATTATGTAAACATGTATTTTCTTTCCTATTGTATATGTATATGATGAATATATCATGATTAAAAATATTATGTGGGGATTTGGTGTTGATAGATTTGATTAAAAAGATAAGAATCTACATGAAAAAGTCTTAAAATCATGATGTAAGGACTAGGCTGTATAAAACAGTGAAGAAACTTATGATAAACTGTTAAAATGGCATAGATTATTAAAGAAACAGTAAGGTATATGATTTTTACACATGTGGTGAGTTGGCCATGCAATGGAATCATTAGGATGAGTGAGATATGATCAAAACAATATTAGAGTACAAATCTGCATAGACTGTTTTGGACGATTTTTATAAACTACATAGAGGCTGATTCAACAGTAGCTATAGTAGAGTTAAATTGAGCACATATCATTTAGTTTATGACATAAAAATTTAGCCTTCTATCTCCATATATAACTCTAGATATGGCTATTTTGGTGAACATGAAAATTAAAATCAGATTTGTATAATAAAAACTTGTATAAAATAAGCACTCACTTATATATTTATAAAATATATACACATGAAAACCCACTAACAATTAATAGTAATTATAAATAAGAGTTTCATATATTATGGTATAAAATAAGACATTTTTATAAATTACACGTATAAAATATTTTCCAAGTTATACAACTATAAACATGATTTTTACGTCTTTTCGGCTAGTACCGAAAGATTAACGTTTTTGTCAAATAAAACTTAGACGGTCGGACCCGTCTAATGTAAACTTTTATAAACACACATACTGATGTATAAACATATATAAAAAGTAAAAACCGATAAACCCGAGCTTTACAACATATAGACATTAACGGGCCAAAGTAGCCTTATTGGACTATAAACCCGACTGGTTGGTAAATCGCTTATAAACTTACTTATTGGGCTTAACCCATTTGGGCCCAACATATAAAGTATAATACTGATAATAAAAGTATAATTGGGCTAATGAATAGTATTGGGATTGTAATAGGCCCATTGGGCTTCAAAATGTAAACAAGTAGAACTAGTGTAACTAGTCTTGAAAATTTCCAACACATAAACACTATAATGAATGAGTAAAGATGTATAAACCCACTTGATCATCATCATATATATAAAATCATCATATGTATACATAATTGTTATTTTTATAAAGTCATTGGACAAGAGTCTAAGAAAAGTATTATTTGTCTAGGTTTCTGTGATTGAAGCACGTGCCGTACATCCGAATTGCCGATAAGCCGCTTTCCCACATCAACGTGAGTTCATAGCCTCGCACTCTTTTAAATGTTTTTATGAAATATTTTATAAACCCGCGAGGGAGGTAACATGTTAGTTTTACTAAAATAGGACACCATTTGTCCCGATTGTTTGTTTATTGATTTGGACCCGAATGATTGTATGACCCGATGAATGATTAAATGACCCGATAGATGAAATGAAATGGATTATTAAAGTTAGATTATGTCACTAAAAGTTCCATTAGCATGAATTGTGAACTACCGGGATTTGGTAGACGCTTATGCATAAAATAGTACTATTTGGGGACGATCACCCCAGTTCGCGCCTTGACGGTTGATCCCCGTCGTGCCACATTGATTGGTAAGCGAATTTATGTATGAGAAGATTTACACAAGCGTGATTATTGTGACGACACGCTAATTTAGATGGGCAAATGAGTTTCGGGTTAGCTACCCATTGTTTGTTATAGTATGGTAACAATGTCATGCGGCTTGTAATAATCCAAAAATAACGAAATACTGCTATACGCACCGAATTACAATGAATTGCCTGACTAGCAATACGGGGTCTTATTATTGATTTTATGTTCATGTATTGGTTTTACATAACCATATTCATATAACAGTTTTTGTTTAACTTTATACAACGTTATAAAACGTATTGTATGATGTTTTTACGACATTGGCTCGTATAATGATTTTGAAGGCAAATGCCTATATTATGATTTTGATAAGGATTTGTATAAAATGACTTTGGCTATTTTATGGCCTATTATAATGATTTGTACAAAATGATTTTCGGTAATAATTATGTACCGATGATATATTAATGGTTTTATTAAACTCTATGAATTCACTCGGCGTTATCGCTGATCCTTTTCTTTTAACATGTCTTGTCTCAGGTACTTGAAGGTAATTCTCGGGAAGACAACTAGAATTCATGGCCTGCACTTAAATAACAATTTCCATTCAAATCTTTTGTAAAATTGTATGAAATGACTATGACTTGGGACCTATGTAAATCTGATATTTATGAATGGAAAATGCTTTATTATTAAACGACGCGATTTTTAAGCGTTGTGTATGATGTGAGTAATGTGCTATCCCGTAACACCAACGAGTCTTCCGCTGTATTGAATTCTATAAATTTGGGGGTGTTACAAAGTTTGCTATTCAAAATTTGTACAACATTAAGTCAACCTAAAAGACCCCCAAAAGCCTTTCTTTTCCCTGCCATAAAATGTACCATCACTTTTTTTTCTCTTCCCTATTATTTTCTTACACTCCTAGTTCCCCATGGTACTTTATTTACAAACTAGTTAGTTGTGTTACAACTAAATGTAAAAACTCTATTACATTTCAATCAAGCTCAAGAACTAACTAGTTACTTATATCATTACGCGTATAAATAACCCTCTCTTTTCCCTTTGTCTTCCTTCCTCCTCTGATCGACAAACACCTACAAACTAACACATTTAATTTGTCTTTCCCTGATAGTGTCACCATAGCAACAAAGCAAGGCAATAAGAACCTAGACCTTCCTATTTCTTTCTTTATTTTTTTGGCGTCGACACAACAAGGAAGACGACTTAAAACGATGATAACAAAACCACCTTTAGTCCGAACACTAGAACTCATATCCTTGGTTACTATCACATTCGACATACACTTGTTATGTTCTCCTCAGTGTGTTCAATCAAGTAGCAGCAAGAAAAGAGTAAAGGTATTAGAACTAGTTGCTAAATAATTGTTGGGACCTCACTTGAATCATTGTTAGTCTGCGACGCAGCAGCTGCAACAGAAAGATCAAGTGATGTCTCGTTTGGTGTACTGTGTTCTGGTTTCGTCTGCTTGGTGTCTAGAGTTTTTGTTCGATAAGTTTTTATAAGCAAACTAGGTTCCTCTAGTTTGTTGGATAATCTTGATTAATTTAGGTGTCACGTTTTTATTTGATGTTAATTAGTAGTAGCTATTATTGTTTTAGTAAATGCAGGACTAGGTATTTGGTTGGATTTGGTCATGTAGGACCAAGTATGTGGGAGCATTTGAAAGTGGGGTTGTTGCTAGAAAAATGGGACGTGGGTTGGAGCCTTTGAGGATGTACTAGCTATATATATATCTACATATTGGATTGAATAAAAATGCAGTTTTTCCATTTTACAAAACTCTGCCATCTTCTTTCTGTAACATATTTCATATCAAGTGTTTGCTGATTGTGTGTAACCTGGGCCTGATCCTACATTTGGTATCAGAGCGTAGGCTCGTACCGGGGAAGCCTCCGCCGCCAACGGGTGTGTCGGTCGGTGGAGGGCAGGCAGGAGTGAAAAATTTGTCCGGGACAGCAGGTGGCTGTTCGGGACTGTGTTGTAGCAGAAGACGGAGGCTTTATGGTGGTTTCCTTTTTGCCATTGTTGCGGAGGAGTGCCGGTTAAGATGGTAGGGCTATGTTGGATCGAAGGCGGGTTTGATTTCGGATCAAGAAAGAGAGGACCGATTTCAAACCTTATGCAACTAGTTCGAATAAAAGAAAGACGTAGCAGCAGATTGTCGAATGGCAGCAAACAAGAAAGACGAAAGAAAGCAGCAACTTTTGATCACAGTAGGTGACCAAAGAACGCTACAGAAAGAAAGAAAGAAAGAAAGAAAGAAAGAAAGAAAGTCGATAGAAAGAGTCGACAGAAAGTGTCAGACAGAAAGAGTCGGACAAGAAAGTAGTCGACAAGAAAGTAGCAAGATTTTCTTGCAAGAAAGAATGAAAGGAAGAAGAGGCGTCACAAGAAAGAATGAAAGAGGTCGGTGTCGCTTCGCAAGAAAGAAAGAAGGCCTTGAAAGAAAGATAGAGACCGATGGTATTGCAAGAAAGAAAGAAAGTAGCAAGCCATAAAAAATGATCAGACCTTATGGTTTGAATAGCAAGTTAAAATGCGATTCGATCTTAGCAAGAAAGAGAATCGGATCAAGAAAGGAAGTAGCAAGTTTTACGAATCGAGCATCAAGATTAAGGGGTTGATTGTTGGTTAATCTTGATTAATTTAGGTGTCACGTTTTTATTTGATGTTAATTAGTAGTAGTTATTATTGTTTTAGTAAATGCAGGACTAGGTATTTGGTTGGATTTGGTCATGTAGGACCATGTATGTGGGAGCATTTGAAAGTGGGGTTGTTGCTAGAAAAATGGGACGTGGGTTGGAGCCTTTGAGGATGTACTAGATATATATATATCTACATATTGGATTGAATAAAAATGCAATTTTTCCATTTTACAAAACTCTGCCATCTTCTTTCTGTAACATATTTCATATCAAGTGTTTGCTGATTGTGTGTAACCTGGGCCTGATCCTACATAGTTCGCACCTTGCGCACATGGGTCCCCGCTGTGAGTTACAAGTCTTCCTTGTTCTTTATCTTCGTTATGCATTCGAGTCCATCACTGGGTGTGCTTGAGAAACAAACCAAAGTTTTATAACAGGAACAATGAAGCATTACTTAATTTTAGCATTTAGACTAGCCACTACCCGACTTTTTCCAACCTAAATTAGAGCCCTGAATCGACCTCGCCCCGAGACGGTGAAACAACGAAAGTTGTAGACGGCCATGCCGTCTACCTGACCATACTTTTGGTTCGACCTGAAAGTCTTTACCGACACCCGTAGACACGACCGAAACTGACTCGTTAAACTCATTTATTTTAAAATTGTTTCACGACCCTTACTTCGAACACGCTTTTAACCCACCAAACGACCCCGGTTTATAAAACTTAAGACACCCACTTATCGACCACCTGGCTAGCTACCCGACGGTACTTGCGGTGTAACCCGCGAGCTACAATTGAACCCGTTATCCCCACCGCAAAACTGTCGAGATTACTCTTTTTTTTGTCGAGAATAAAAATGACGTGAGGTTTTCAAATTAATTTTTCATGTTTTTGTTTCCCCTAACACGACACATGTTAGTTTCCTTACAAGAAACTACTTTTGAAACTCTTTTAAATTAAAAAGATTAATTTTATTTATTTATTTAATATAGTTTTAATAATAAAAATATAAAATATATTTAGGATATTTGACCCATTAAATGACTTAACTAAATAAACTGTCCGACGACGAAATGTCCAATAGCGCTAAATATATACCGATTAAATGACTACACTTTTATTATCACGTTAAAATTTCGTAAGTGTTAAAAACTATTGATTTATTTAAAATAAACTCAAGCACATACTAGGGCACTCAATGCTACGTCTATTGTCATTTTGCATGTATAGTGATACATACTTTATTTAATCTAGGATACAGATTATTATGAGCTATTATTTCTCCATGTCTACGTTGTGCTATTTTACCGTATCGCTTCGAGGTGAGTTTCATACCCCACTTTTACCCGTTTATAAATGTTTTATAATTGTTTTGGGGAAGATGCATGCTACTTTATAACTATTGGTAAACTTGTTGATTTAACGCATGATATATTAGCTTGAAATATTATTTATGAACTAAAATGATCTATGTTAATGAATACTATTATTTGTTTTGAAAACTGTAACCATGTGAAGACTTTTAATATAATTTCTTGTGCAAATGGTATGGGACGTTTGAACAAGAAGTTATATTAATATTTAACAAAATGTTTATTTATAATTCCCCTATTCAAATGGTATGGGACGTTTGAGTTGAGAAATTATAAATCAACAAGTCATGAACTTACTGT
The DNA here is from genome assembly GCA_025667525.1 of Glebionis coronaria. Taxonomy (NCBI): domain Eukaryota; kingdom Viridiplantae; phylum Streptophyta; class Magnoliopsida; order Asterales; family Asteraceae; genus Glebionis; species Glebionis coronaria. The sequence goes on from JANFOE010000159.1 coordinate 740,707, forward strand.
ATTGCTTTAACCATAACTTGAATTTAACTATATATATTTGAAATTGTTTGTGTATTTAAATTGAACTGTTAAACGTAAGTAAAACTGGAAATAGAAACTTGATTATTGTAAACGGGTGAAATATCCCTGAAACGGAAACCATCATGAACCGTTAATTACTTAAAGTAAGCGCGAATGAAAGTGGATAGATCTATTTGGGGTGACTCCCACATCCGGGATTGGCGGATCATATGGACATCGGATGAATTTGAAATTCTGTAACCTATGAAACAACAGAAATAATGAAACTCTGTTAAAGTTTCAGTGTCATGAGAAAACACATGTGCAACTCCTTTATAACTACGAACACGTGTGTAATTCTCTTATAATTACGAACATATGTGTAACTCCTAATAATTGTGAATATGAGTTAGAAACGTAACTGAATCATTTTGTGAATTGTAATACTTTCGATAAAACACTGATTTTAACTGGATTTTATGGTAAATGTTACTTTACTTGTAAACTTTAATTTTCTAAACTATTTTATAAAATTGCTTTCAGCAGTTGACGCTAATATCTTTTGAAACTCTTTAATGTTTTAAACTAAATAAACTTATGAACTCACCAACTTTATGTTGACCCTTTTAAGCATGTATTTTAAGGTACTTGACTATGTGGATTATTTGGAGTCTTCTTTGTGGTTTTGACATGTAGAGGTCGTTCTCGGATCAAGCTCTTGAATATTCATGAAGTCACAGCCTCCCAAAGCCAGTCTTCGCTGCGGTGAATTTGGGGGTGTGATAGATTGGTATCAGAGCCTTGGTTATAGAGAATTAGGTTAACTTAATAATCTAGACTATAACTGAGACTCATTTGCATTTTACCGTAATATTATGCGTACCCGCTTCCACATGATTTCTATGCTTTACTTGAATTCTATGTTTTATTTGATTCCTACGTGAGTAATCCCCGGATTTGACCTGATGCGTAACAATACTTAACTAAATCTCAAGGTTGTTCTTGTTTGATTGGGCTTTGAGATTTAGTTAGGGTATTGGTTATTCAACTTAAGATTTTGATGTCAACGATACTTAAATTATTCTGATTTATGTTTGTTTATTGGAGTGGTATAGAACATTTGAACATGGTAATAACAATTAGCACTAACACTTATGTTTTTTAGCAATACACCTTCGAAAAAAATACTTTCGATACTCGACTCACCGATGTTTTATTCTCTTTAACTATTGAAACTTTATATGATATCATCTTTGCGTGCCTACTTTTCGTCATATATATGTTAATGTAACTATTTATTACCTATTAGGAACTACATGACTATATGACTTACATGTTTATGATTAGTCCCTAACGTTGAGTAGATTCATCAAAAGATTGAGATGTGTAATAGTACTTAACGAAATCCCAAGACTGTTCTTGTTTGATTGGGTTGCGAGATGGAGTTAAGTTCTAGTTGTTACTCAACTTAAAATTTTGATTCGTTTTCTCAAAAATAAGGAAGACTCATATAATGTAGGTAGTTGCCTATTTTGATTTTGAATTGTGTTGGTATTATAGGCTGGGATGGTTTATGGTTTCTCATTAAAATGGTATGGGACGCTTTAATGAGGAATTATAAAGTCTTAAGCTCATTTATGATTTCACATTCAAATGGTATGGGACATTTGAATGTGTGAATTATAAATCAACGAACCCTGAGTTTATAAATTTTATTAACATGAATTGGGACGCCTCTTGATGTAAATAAGCGTTATAAACGGACCGGAAGTTATCCAGAAAGGGGTTATCATGCGGTTAGAAAATCACATTTCTACCATCACATTCGTATCATTATATGCTCTTTGTCATGTAAGTAATTGCTTATTTGTATGTAATTACTCTTGTGACCACGCTTTATCACTATTTATATGTATTATTTGGTACATCTACCCTGTCACATATAAAGCTACGACGTTCGGTCTATTTAATATTAGCTATTATTCTTCCCGACGCGTAAATATTTCCTCTACGCCGCATGAAGTCTAGATTGTGTATTATGATTTTGAAGATTACGCCTGCCACAAGAACGTGAGCAAACCTTTTAAATTTTCGAACACTTGCTACCGTGTTACTTGACGGATAATTAACTAAAGCCGACCGCTTACTATTGTTTTGTTTATTATAAGTACCTCACCATCATTTAATAAGTATTGAGTTTCACGGACGAGACTCTTTTAACACGGTGACACTTTGACAACCCGGAAAATTCACGCCAAATAAAAGATTTTATTCTACTCAGAACCCTTAATTTAAACTTGAACTATTTCTAGTATTTTATTTTGAACGTAAACGAAATTAAATTTAACTCAAACTAGAAGATTATATAGCATATTCTGAATATCAATTTGTTATCATCCCGATGCTAGATAACTAATGGCGACTTATTTTAATAGCAGCTCAAAATAATTAATTTTAGTATTTTATAATTCGTATATTGTCATATAAATTATTTTACATAGCCATTGAATAATACGTGTAATATATATATATATATATATATATATATATATATATATATATATATATATATATATATATATATATATATATATATATATATATATATATATATATATATATATATATATATATATATATATATATATATATATATATATATATATATATATATATATATATATATATATATAATATACCTGTACCCGAATAAATAAACCTAACATAAAACTGGTCCCGCTCATTTCCTACACACGTTTTTCTTTGCTATGTTGCCTTACACAAAAAACATATCATGTTTCCCCTTGTACATATTGTCCCCTAGGTAATAAGTATACATCACATGTATACATGCAAGTTCACATTGGAAACCATCCTAGTCTTTTTCCCCTACATTCCTACGTTACACTTTATTTTCCCCATAAAGTTTTCTATTCAAAATTTGTACAACATTAAGTCAACCTAAAAGACCCCCAAAAGCCTTTCTTTTCCTTGCCATAAAATGTATCATCACTTTCTTTTTCTCTTACCCATTATTTTCTTACACTCCTAGTTCCCCATGGTACTTTCTTTACAAACTAGTTAGTTGTGTTACAACTAAATGTAAAAACTCTATTACATTTCAATCAAGCTCAAGAACTAACTAGTTACTTATATCATTACTCTTATAAATAACCCTCTCTTTTCCCCTTGTCTTCCTTCCTCCTCTGATCGACAAACACCAACAAACTAACACATTTAATTTGTCTTTCCCTGATAGTGTCACCATAGCAACAAAGCAAGGAAATAAGAACCTAGACCTTCCTATTTGTTTCTTGATTTTTTTGGCGTCGACACAACAAGGAAGACGACTGAAAACGAAGATAACAAAACCACCTTTAGTCCGAACACTGGAACTCACATCCTTGGTTACTATCACATTCAACATACACTTGTTATGTTCTCCTCAGTGTGTTCAATCAAGTAGCAGCAAGAAAAGAGTAAAGATATTAGAACTAGTTGCTAAATAATTTTTGGGGCCCCACTTGAATCATTGTTAGTCCGTCACGCAGCAGTTGCAACAGAAAGATCAAGTGAAGTCTCGTTTGGTGTACTGTGTTCTGGTTTCGTCGGCTTGGTGTCTAGAGTTTTGGGTTCGATAAGTTTTTATAAGCAAACTAGGTTCCTCTAGTTCGCACCTTGCGCACATGGGTCCCCGCTGTGAGTTACAAGTAGGGGTGAGCAGGAACCGCACCGCAAAACCAAAACCGCAAAAAAACCGCACCACATAAACCGCACCATGCCAAAAACCGATGGTTCGGTTTTTTAAAAAAATAAAACCGAATTTTTTGTTCGGTTTCGATTTTTCGGATAAAACCGAACCGCTATAAACCGAACCGAACCGTTTCAAAATACTTTAAATATTTTCCAATTATCCTAAAATTATAGGCGGTCATTTAACCGCTTTTTTTTCCATTTTAGGATAAACATAAATAGTAGGTCTTTTTCCTATTTTGGCGTATCCTAAAATTGTGAGATGAAAACAATGTTCCAGATCTGCTCGTATAACCTCACTTCATTTGCAATTGAAATTTTATCATTCACTCTTCAACTTCATCAATCTAAATCCCAACTCTTAAAAGTTATCTCCAGGTAATTTTAATATTTTAATTGTATCTTATGTTCTTTAAATCAGTAGTTGTTATCCTTAATTAGAAGATTAGGATATAAAAAATAAATTATGAATTAGAGGATTTTGCAAAGGGGTTTTTTTTATGTCGTGGGTTAATGATTTATGTCGTGGGATTTTTTTAGATCTTGATATTCATGTTTTTTAACTGATATTGATTGATTATGTTTTTTAATTGATATTGATTGATTATGTTTTTTAATTGATAATCTTGTGTTAGTAACTATTAAACTGTGTTGATTCGTTATTTTTAATTGATATTGATTGATTATGTTTTTTTAATATAGATGGAAGAAGGTAACGAGGATGGACTCGGGGTAGATGTTGATAATCATGTTATCGATGTTGATGAACCTTTTATCGATGTCGAGGAACCTGTGATAGATGTTGATGAACCTCTTATCGATGTCGAGGAAGAAGGTAATGAACAGAATAATGAAGTTAGTAAATTGAAATCCTTTGTGTGGAAACATTTCACGTTTGAAAAAGGTGCTACTAAACATCAGTGCCCTTATTGCAAAAAATGGCTTGCTTATGGATCGAGAACCCATGGTACTAGTACCATGGGTAATCATTTAAAATTTCGTTGCCCGACGTCACCAGTGCGTGTAAAAGTTACTGATAAGAAGAAACAGTCTACGCTCAGTTTTAAGCGATCAACTTTGGGGGTGTCGGGAAGTACTTTGGTAACTCACTCTTTTAGTCAAGAAAAATGTAGGAAATCTATTGCTAGAATGTGTATAAAAGATAACCAGCCATTTAGTATCGTTGGTGATGAGGGGTTTAGGGAACTAGTATGGGATTTGAATTCTGAATTCGTTATGCCATCTAGGTGGACGGTAGCTAGAGATTGTTTATCTTTGTTTCAAGAAGAGAAAATTAAGCTCAAGCATCTTTTGAAAGATCAAACAGTGTGTCTTACTACCGACACATGGACGTCCGTTCAAAACTGTAATTACATGTGTCTTACGATGAAAGATAAGTTCGAAAAATATTGGGATAATTTAGATAATATGAACTTTTTGTTGCATGTTGCGTTGGTTTTAGATCGGCGAAACAAGTTGCATTATCTTAAGTATTGTTTAGGACTTATCTATGGTGAACCTGAAGAAAGTCAGGAGGAATTGTTTGAAAGTGATGATGAGGACCTCTCTAAAAGAGGGAAAATTGTGAAACGTGTGAAGTCTACATTAAACGAGCTCTATAAACACTACAAGATGAAAGCTGACAAAGAAAAAAATCAAAACACACATGTTGCTTCATCTTCTACTCCTACTTGTGTTGCTAGTCGCTTGAAAACAGACATTGTAAGTGGTTTTGGAAAGTATATGGAAAAACGAGAAGGGATGAGAAATACTGAAGTTGTATCTATTTACGTGATGGGCCTGAAAGAAGGGATGAGAAGTTTGATGTCTTAGGTTGGTGGAAACAGAATTCAGAGAAATTTCCTGTACTATCTCAAGTAGCTAGGCATGTGTTAGCAATGCCAGTCTCTATAGTTGCTTCGGAGTCGGCATTTAGTACCGGTGGCAGAGTTATTGATAAGTTTAGAAGTTCTCTTACCCCGAAAACAGCAGAAGGTTTAATTTGCTGTCAAGATTGGTTACGGTCCACACCAGCTGATGTAGAGGATATGCAAGTTAACGGGCAACAACTCGAAGATCTGGTAGAGAATTTGGCTAAAATTGAACTTGGTAAGAGTTTGCGTTCATTCATCTTTATTATGTAATCTTCCTTTTCAGTCTTTCATCTATTTCTCTAATACATTGTATTATTTGTTTTTGTAGAGATATTTTCATCTGGAAAAAAACATGGGTCTCCAATGCATGAAGATTTGAACTAATGGGAGCCTGGAAGGAATATGAAGGCAAAAGCAAGTGACGAAATGTTATGTTTTCAAACATTTGAAATTTTATTATGTAACAAGGCATGTAATTTTGAATTATATCAGTACATGTAAAACTTATAAACTTGTAAATTGTAATCACTTGCTTTTATTATCTAAGCCTTTAATAACTTATATGTTTGAATTATATCAGTACATCTCCAGTTATTGATCACTCTGTTTGACCTTAAGCCCAAATTTACTATTTGGTCAAAGCCCAAAATTACTAAAGTTTAAGCCCAAAAATAGAAACTGGGAATATGTGGTTTGGTGCGGTTTAAAACCGAAAAACCAAGTTTGTAAACCGCAAAACCGCAAAACCGAAACGGCAAAAACCGCACGGTTTCGGTTTGAACTTTTATAGAAACCGCAAGTGCGGTTTAGGTTCGGTTTTCGTCAAAAACCGCACCAAACCGAACCATGCTCACCCCTAGTTACAAGTCTTCCTTGTTCTTTAGCTTCGTTATGCATACGAGTCCATCACTGGGTGTGCTTGAGAAACAAACCAAAGTTTTATAACAGGAACAATGAAGCATTACTTAATTTTAGCATTTAAACTAGCCACTACCCGACTTTTTCCAACCTAAAATAGAGCCATGAATCGACCTCGACCCGAGATGGTTAAACAACGAAAGTTGTAGACGGCCATGCCATCTACATGACCATACTTTTGGTTTGACCTGAAAGTCTTTACCGATACCCGTAGACACGACCGAAACTGACTCGTTAAACTCATTTATTTTTAAATTGTTGCACGACCCTTACTTCGAACACGCTTTTAACCCACCAAACGACCCCGGTTTATAAAACTTAAGACACCCACTTATCAACCACCTGACTGGCTACCCGACGGTACTTGCGGTGTACCCCGCGAGCTACAACTGAACCCGTTATCCCCACCGCAAAACTCTCGAGATTACTCTTTTTTTGTCCAGAATAAAAATGACGTGAGGTTTTCAAATTGATTTTTAATGTTTTTGTTTCCCCTAACACGACACATGTTTGTTTCCTTAAAGGAAACATGTTCTACTTTTGAAACTCTTTTAAATTAAATATAGATTAATTTTATTTATTTATTTAATATAGTTTTAATAATAAAAATATAAAATATATTTAGGATATTTGACCCATTAAATGACTTAACTAAATAAACTGTCTGACGACGAAATGTCCAATATTGCTAATTATATCCCGATTAAATGACTACACTTTTATTATCACGTTAAACTTTCGCAAGTGTTAAAAACTAATGATTTATTTAAAATAAACTCAAGCACATACTAGGGCACTCAATGCTACGTCTATTGTCATTTTACATGTATAGTGATACATACTTTATTTAATCTAGGATACAGATTATTATGAGCTATTATTTCTCCATGTCTACGTTGTGCTATTTTACCGTTGATATCGCTTCGAGGTGAGTTTCATATCGCACTTTTACCCGTTTATAAATGTTTTATAATTGTTTTGGGGAAGATGCATGCTACTCCACCGACCTACAGTTATCCTTATACTTCCGTGCTTGGTGGAGAAGAAGCGAACAAAGGTCATAACTGTTGATAAACTTGTTGATTTAACGCATGATATATTAGCTTGAAATATTATTTATGAACTAAAATGATCTATGTTAATGAATTCTATTATTTGTTTTGAAAACTATAACCATGTGAAGACTTTTAATATAATTTCTTGTGCAAATGGTATGGGACGTTTGAACAAGAAGTTATATTAATATTTAACAAAATGTTTATTTATAATTCCCCTATTCAAATGGTATGGGACGTTTGAGTTGAGAAATTATAAATCAACAAGTCATGAACTTATTGTATCGCTTTAACTGTAAACTTGAATTTAACTATATATATTTGAAATTGTTTGTGTATTTAAATTGAACTGTTAAATGTAAGTAAAACTGGAAATGGAGACTTGATTATTGTAAACGGGTGAAATATCCCAGAAACGGAAACCATCATGAACTGTTAATTACTGAAAGTAAGCACGAATGAAAGTGGGTAGATCTATTTTGGGGTGACTCCCACATCCGGGATTGGCGGGTCATATGGCCATCGGATGCATTTGAAATTTTGTAAACTATGAAACAACAGAAATAATGAAACTCTGTTAAAGTTTTGTTGTCATGAGAAATGTAACACCCCCATATTTACACAATTCAATACAACAAAAGACTCGTTGGTGTTACGGGATAGCACATTACTCACATCATAGACAACGCTTAAAAATAGCGTCGTTTAATAATAAACCATTTCCATTCATAAATATCAAATTTACATGGGTCCTAAGTCATAGTCATTTCATACAACTTTACAAAAGATTTGAATGGAAATTGTTATTTAAGTGCGGGCCATGAATTCTTGTTGTCTTCCCGAGAATTACCTTCAAGTACCTGAGATAAAACATGTTAAAAGAAAAGGTCAGGGAAAACGCCGAGTGAATTCATAGAATTTAATGAAATCCATCAATATAACATCAGTATAAAATTATTACCGAAAATCATTTTGTACAAATATTTGTAATAGGCCATAAAATAGCCAAAGTCATTTTATACAAATCCTTTTCAAAAATCATCATATAGGCTTTTGCGTTAAAAAGCATTATACGAACCAAAGTCGTAAAAACATCATACAATACGTTTTATAACGTTGTATAAAGTTAAATAAAAACCGTTATATTAATATGGTTATGTAAAACCAAAACACAAACATAATATGAATAATAAGACCCCGTATTGCTAGTCAGGCAATTCATCGTAATTCGGTGCGTATAGCAGTATTTCGTTATTTGGATTATTATAAGCCGCATGACATTGTTACCTTACTACAATAAACAACGGGTAGCTAGCCCGAAACTCAATTTGCCCATCTAAATTAGCGTTTCGTCACAATAATCACGCTTGTGTAAATCTTCTCATACGTAAATTCGCGTACCAATCAATGTGGCACGACGTGGATCAACCGTCAAGGCGCGAACTGGGGTGATCGTCCCGAAATAGTACTATTATATGCATAAGCGTCTACCAAATCCCGGTAGTTCACAATTCATGCTAATGAGACTTTTAGTGACATAACCTAACTTTAATAATTCGTTTCATTTCATCTATCGGGTCATTTAATCATTTATCGGGTCATATAATCATTCGGGTCCAAATCAAAAACAAACAATCGGGACAAATGGTGTCCTATTTTATCAAAACTAACATGTTATCTCCCTAACGGGTTTATAAAACATTTCATAAAACATTAAAAAGAGTGTGAGGCTGTAACACCCCATTTTGGAAATGGAAATATCACAGCAATTATGGCGTGTCATCAAAGCATACAAGGAAAAATGTCTAAACATTACTTGACCATAAAAAGGAAAATACCGGAATCAAACATCGGTAGTCCAAAAGTAAAGCTCATCACACACAAACATAGTATAGTAAAGGAAAGGACTAAACAATGTCCAAAGCATAAGTATCAAAAGAAAGGAAATGCATAATGTAAAGAAGGCTAGACAACTTCCAGTCCATATGCACGTACTCTTAGTGTCTACGAGCATCCCTGAGTACCTGCCGTTTTGAGAACATAGAAAAGAAAACGGCTGAGCAAATACGCTCAGTGCACGGATGTACAATAAAGCATGAATAGAATAAGCAGATAACATAATAACAGCGGAAGAAAACTAAGTCCCGAGTAACCTGGTTAAGTCTAAATAAAATTGGTTTATAGTTTGAAAGTCTTATGTTTATCTTATAAAAACTGTTTGTCATATTTTACCATTAGCCAATATAGGTCATGAAAATCCACCGTGCATGAATAATTGGAGGGGTGACCTCATCATGCAAATTAGAGGGGCTGCCTCTAGTTTAATATACTGGTTTATGGGTAAGAGGATCAGCTCCGTGTGAAGGATGTAAGGCACACACCACATTCACCATGAAATCCTGAATAAAAACATGTAACTAGGATGCACCCATACGCCCCACATGATAAATATAAATAAATGGCCAAAAGCTGAAGGGACGCCACGAGCAATCACTCTGCCGTGGTGAAGTCATAACATCAGTGCCTCTAATGTTATGGTTATGGTACCTCCATAACTAGGTGAAACTGGTCATGCATGTATATGGCTATAGGTAATCTTAATTAAACATAAGCAATAAAACTCATAACTTATACTACGGGAAAACAGTTGGCTGCATACGGGGAAACCTAATAAGGAAAGAATGTCCATACTGAAAGGACGGGAATCCGTACCTTATGTCTAGTGAACGAGAAAGAAGAACTGCAAGAATCCTACTTCCGAATCACTAGTGCTACATAAATACGTACATGCATAAGTATCTGCTTACTAAATACATAGCTGGTTTTATGTCATGTCCTAGCTTATTTTATGTGTTTTTACTATGTTTTACTGTTTAAAGCCTTAAACTATATTAAATCTTATATTCTGTTTAATCTGATTAAGTATTTCTGGTATTTCATGTGTTATTATACTTATTGTGTAATAATAAGTAACTTTCCAAAAATAGCAGGTTTCCTAAAATAGAAAGTTTCCAAAATAGAAAGTTTCCAAAAATAGAAAGTTCCAAAAATAGAAAGTTTCCAAAAATAGAAAGTTACCAAAAATAGAAAGTTTCCAAAAATAGAAAGTTTCCAAAAATAGATTTACTGCTTAAAATAGATAAGTTTCTAAAAATAGAAAGTTTCCATAAATAGATTTGCTGCCATAATTAAATAAGTTTCCATAAATAGATTAGCTGCCTTAAATAAATAAGTTTCTAAAAATAGCTGGTTTCCATAAATAGACTAGCTGCCTTATTTAATTAAGTTTCTAAAAATAGAAAGTTTCCATAATTAGAAATAAGCTGGTTAAATAAGCTAAGTATATAAGCCTAAGTGTTTTTCATGATTATTTTCTAAGTCATATGGTATATTGTATAGTTTAATAATTATTTCATGTAATTTAATTAAACTATAGGTTATAATATTTAATTAAAGTATAACCTGTTTTAATTAAATAAGTTAAATACTTAGGTTAAAATATGTATTATTATATATTAATAATATAACCTAAGTCATGTTAATTAATTAATTATATCCATGGTTTTAAAATAATTAATTAATTATAAGTCTAAAAATATAAATACTTAGGTTAAAATAATTTCATGATTATTAATAATTAAATAACCTAAGTCATGTTATTAAATTAATCACATCTTTTATTAATTTAATTTTAACATAAGTTCATAACATAAAAAAAACTAACATAAACCATGAACCGGATCTAAGCTTAAAAACATGAACTGGACATGAATCGACACCGTACCCCGAACCAACTCGGGGTACCCCGTGTTCCCCTTGCTGCCGTGGGACCCACACGCACCAACAAAGACCATATGGTCTTGGTGGTGGTCGGCTTGGCAAACCGAAACCCCCTCGGGGTCGGTTGCAGCCTGCGGCCAAAACAAAACACCCCTTAAAACGACCCTTTGATTTAGTTAATCACCAAAACATGTTAGATCTATGATTATTTATTATGTTTTTATTAAAACATCACATGTTCATAATTAATAAAAAGATTAAATTAAAAGAAAAGGTGTAAAAAGGTTTTACCGAATTCGTGGATCAAGAGAACAAAGAATAAACACGATCAATCACCAATTCTTCAAGATCAAAGATCAACAAATCACCTTGTATGGTGATTTATGGGTGGCGACACAAAGAAGAGGAGGAAGGAGGGTTTTTAGGTTTTTCTTAAAAATCTTCTGTAAGTTATTTTTGAGTAGTAAAAATAAACATAACCCCCTTTAGTAATTTTGACAATGGGCTTGGCCCATTGCCCTTGTTTGGCCGCGGGTAGGGACCCCACATGGGGTTCCCGTACCTTTTTTTTCGTGTCTCGTTATTTAGTTACTCGTTTGTGTTTATTTATGTTCGTGTTTTAATTGTTCTCGTTACGTAAATACCGTGATCTAATATATTTAATTACGCTCGTAATAAATATATATACATAATTAATAATAGTTCGTGTTTTAATTACGTTCATGATTTCATGATCGCATGTTCTTGATTAATTATTGTTAAATAGTTATTACGTGATCGTGCATATAAAAAACTTCTCGTGTTCTAACACGTACGTAATACGTAAACTCCTAACACGTAATCGTAATCATGCTATATTAGGAAAGTTTTAACTAGTACGTACGATCCTAAGGGTACTATGCATGGTAAAAGCATGCGGGATTTACAACTCTTCCCCCTAAAAAGAATAATTCGTCCCCGAATTATAGATAAAGTAAACTGGAAAAGAAGAACATACCCGAATTCAAAATATGAAATGAGGGTAAGAAGCCCGGATAGACTCCTCCGTTTCCCAAGTGGCTTCCCGCTCGGTATGATCCCTCCATAGAATTTTGACTAATGGAATCGTCTTCTTTCTCATGACTCGTTCTTGTCTGTCAAGAACTCGTTCGGGTTCTTCTATAAAAGTGAGATCTTCACGTATCTGTTCCAGTGGATACTGAACCATGTGAAGGGGATGATATTGGTACCCTCTGAGTAAGGACACATGAAACACATTGTGCACATGCGAAAGCTGCGGAGGTAACGCCAATCGGTAAGATACTTCACCGACTCGTTCAATGATATCAAACGGTCCGATGAAACGAGGACTGAGCTTCCCTTTAATCCCGAAGCGTCTAAAACCACGTGCCGGTGAAACCTTAAGGAAGACGTGATCTCCTACGTTAAAGTGTAAATCCCTACGATGCTTATCGGCGTAACTCTTTTGACGTGACCGTGCCTCCTGAATTTTCTGCCTAGCTACTGCGATCTTCTCATTTGTCATCTCTATGATTTCCGGTCCTTCGAGTGTTCGCTCGCCAACCTGATCCCAGCAGATTGGGGCGCGACACTTTCTGCCATACAACATCTCAAATGGAGCACATTTGATACTTGCGTGCCAGCTGTTGTTGTATGCAAACTCTACCAAACAGATGTATTCGTCCCAATCACCCGTCCATTCCAACGCACATGACCTCAACATATATTCCAATGTCTGAATGGTTCGCTCCGACTGTCCGTCCGTTTGAGGATGAAAAGCCGTGCTCAGCTTAAGTTGTGTACCCCAAGATTTCTGTAGACTTTTCCAAAAGCGCGAAGTGAATCGAGGATCTCTGTCTGAGATGATGCTGGATGGTGCACCGTGGAGTCTCATGATCTCTCGTCTGTACGTATCTGCGAGTTTACTTACCGGATCTTCCTTGCGGATCGGTAAGAAATGAGCTGATTTGGTAAGTCGATCAACGATAACCCAAATTGCATCGTGCTTCCTTTTAGTGGGCGGAAGACCGGTAACAAAATCCATGGTGATTTTGTCCCACTTCCACTCTGGAATATCTAACGGTTGAAGGAGACCGCCAGATCGCTGATGCTCGATCTTAACCTGCTGGCAGGTAAGACATTTGGAGACGTAAGTGGCCACATCCTGTTTCATACCACTCCACCAAAAGTACTGCTTGATGTCATGGTACATCTTAGTCGAACCAGGATGTATCGAGAATGGGGAGCTATGAGCTTCAGCTAACAAAGCTTCCCGGAGTTCTTGGTCATCAGGAATACAAAGTCTAGTGCCCTGCCATACAATACCATCTGCATCTACTCTGAATTCTGTCTGCTTCTCCAAATTCTGTACTATCGCCCAGATTTCTCCGTCATCCTTCTGAGCTTCCTTGATCTTAGATAGTAACTCGGGTTCTACTCTAAGATTAGCCCAGTAACCGTGTTGTCCACGTACCATGATCTCGATGTCTAGTCGCTCCAAGTCTCTGATGATTTCCTCTTCGATTCTAATGTCGTTGATCATTCCGGACTTCCTGCTAAGGGCATCTGCTACTACATTTGCCTTTCCGGGATGATACTGTAGATTAATATCATAATCCTTCAACAGCTCTAACCATCTCCTCTGCCTCATGTTCAATTCACGCTGAGTGAAGATATACTTCAAGCTCTTGTGGTCCGTGAAAATGTCACATGATTCTCCATATAAGTAGTGTCTCCATATCTTCAGTGCAAACACGACTGCAGCAAGTTACCGATCGTGCGTGGGGTAATTTTCTTCATAAGGCTTAAGCTGCCGTGAAGCGTACGCGATCACTTTCCCATGTTGCATGAGAATACAGCCAAGTCCCTTCCCCGATGCATCGCTGTAGATTTGAAATCCACCCGTACCAGATGGTAGAGTAAGAATAGGTGCAGATACTAGCTTCTGCTTCAGGTCTTCAAAGCTCTTCTCTCGATCTTCAGTCCAGATGAATTTTTCCCCTTTCCGCATCAGTTTGGTCAATGGTAGTGCTAGGCGGGAAAAGTTCTCCACGAACCTACGGTAATAGCCAGCTAAGCCTAAGAAATTGCGGACTTCCGTCGCTGATGTCGGCCTTGGCCACTTAGTAATGGCCTCAAACTTCGCTGGATCCATAGTGATTCCTTCTGCTGATACAATGTGACCTAAGAATGCCACCTTGTCTAACCAGAACTCACACTTGGAGAATTTAGCATACAGCTGCTTCTGGCGAAGAATCTGTAGTACTGTACGAAGATGGTCTTCGTGTTCCTCCTTGGACTTTGAGAAAATCAGAATGTCATCGATGAAAACAATGACGAATTTGTCCAGAAAATCATGGAAGATTCTGTTCATCAGATCCATGAACACTGCTGGAGCATTTGTCAGACCAAATGGCATAACTACAAACTCGTAGTGGCCATAACGAGTACGAACGGCAGTATTAGCGATATTCTGCTCCTTGACCCGTAGCTGATGATAACCTCATCTAAGATCAATCTTGGAGAAGTGTTTGGCCCCTTGGAGTTGGTCAAACAGATCGTCAATGCGTGGCAGTGGATATCTATTCCGAATGGTAATCTTGTTGAGCTCGCGATAGTCTATACAAAGACGCATACTGCCGTCCTTCTTCTTAACAAACAAGACCGGTGCGCCCCATGGAGATGCGCTCGGTCGAATGAAACCTCGTTCAAGAAGTTCTTGCAGTTGATCCTTCAACTCCTTTAGCTCTATGGGAGCCATGCGATAAGGAGCCTTGGAGATTGGTTCAGCTCCTGGAATTAGCTCGATACTGAATTCCACTTCTCGTGCAGGTGGTATGCCCAGAAGTTCTGCTGGAAACACGTCTTGGAATTCCGACACTATTGGTTGATCCTGAATCGATGGAGATTCAGCATCCATGTCGTGAATCGTAGCTAGATAACCCTCGCAGCCATGTGACAGTAGTGCACGCGCTTGCAGGGTGGATATGACTTGTACAGACCGTCCGGGTACGAACCCATTATGAATGTACTCTGGTGCATTGACATCATCGAAGATAACTCGATATAAATGGCAGACTATGGTAGCATGATACTTGGATAGCCAATCCATGCCCAAAATCATGTCGAAGTCATTCATGTCCAGCGGAAGTGCGTCGATAGGTCGAACCTTATCATCGAATTCTAGGGGAAGACTCTTGTATACATGGGTGATTAATACAGATTCCCTCAAAGGAGTGGAAATAGTAAGCCTATTTTCTAGTGGCAAGGGAGGCATCCTAATGTTCTTAGCATAAGCAGTAGAAATAACCAGTGAGTAGCACCCGTATCGAAAAGAACACATGCAGCGCGACCATACATATACAAGATTCCAGTGATGGTACCTGTAGACTTGTTGGCCTGGTCTCGAGATGTCGTGTAGACACGCCCGACAGTAGGAGGCGGCTTGGTATCAGCATGTCCCGATGTACCCTCCATCTCGCCCTTACAGCAATCCTTCATAATATGGCCAGGAAGACCACACTTGAAGCACGCATCAGTATTTCAGCGACATGGTCCTGGATGCCTACGGTGGCAAGTAGAGCAAAGAGGATGAGTGTATCCTCCAGCAGGTGCTCTGGCTGGCTGAGGACCTGATAAAAACATTTTACATAAGACATGATAGTTGGGTACAAAGGACGAAGCAGATAATCGTAAGATTGAATACCAGTGATAGTTGGACGGCTAGGCTGCGAACCTCTCTGGTTCTGGTTCCTACCGTTTCCATGGTTCCTGGTAGAAGTTTGCTAAAGTGTCAGAATATGAGTTATAACATAAAACATAAAGAAATTCGTAAGTATTAGGACCTGCTGTTGTTGGAGTGCCCGGCGTTGTTACGGTAATTGTCATTACCACCACGCCTATCCGTAGCAGAACGGTCGTTAGTCTGACCGTTTTCCTTGGGCTGATGAGGCTGCTGCTGAGTAGCCGGCTGAGACCGGTCCCCAGTTTTCTGCCTGGAAGATACAGTTAAAGAGATGAATAATTGATGTATGGAAAGTATACGGATTGGTCACCGCTTGAATACGAATGTTTACCTCTTGTCGGGTCTTTCAGCTTCCCCGAACTCATCCCTCTCCTGTAGAATCTCCAGTGTCCGTGCTGCATCCGCCACTTGTGCTACAGTGTTGAACGTAGCACACACCAGATTGTTTGCGACCGATGTGCGAAGAGCCCATCTGAAGTGATGTGCCTTCTCTTCAGGAGTACCTGCTGCCGCACCAAGGAAACCAGCCAAGCGAAGAAAGCGCTGCATAAACTCGTTGCTATTCTCCCCAGCTCTCTGTCGGATCCCATGGTACTCTCTCTTGAGCTTGTCCTGCTCAGCCTTGGGAAAGAACTGCTCCATCACCCTGTCCTTGAACTGAGCCCAAGTCAAACCAGCAACCCACTCATCACCACCTTCAGATTTCATCAATGCTAACCACCAGTTGAGTACATCGCCTTCGAACCGATAGCATGCCAACCTCGCCTTGTATGCGGGGTCACAGCCTATAGCGTTGAAAATCTTCTCGATGTGAGCCAACCATCTTTCAGCATCACTGGGGCTATTTGTCTTCTCAAAAGCTCGAGGGCGGAGCTTGTTGAATCTCTCCAGCCATACTTCTAATGTCACTGGAGGAGGAGGGGGAGGTGGCTTATTGTGCTGCTGATTGTTGGCAGCTTGAACTTTAGCCTGGATGTCATTCCTCAGTTGAGGAAGCAAGGCTTGCATGGCAGCCTGAATTGCAGCATTGAGCTGCTCCCGTTCGCGTGTGAGAACCATCTGACAGTATAACATAAAACATATGATTAAACAGTTCAAAACATAAAATAAAAATATATACATGAAAAAAAATTATACTAAAATTTCCCGAGAAAAATTTTATGCAAGAAAATTTTGTGTATGAATGCATGATGCAGTTTTATGAAAACTTTTGTATGCTCGAGAGTGAACGCCTCTGGTCAGTTCACCCAAAACAAAGACATTGCGAGGGGACGCCTATGGGTCGGTCCCAAATCTAAAAGTTTCGATAAAACACATGCGACTAAATAGGGCCAGTCCTGTACCAACCATTACTTAGTTAAAAACCCTGCAACAATGACATGTATAAAAATGATGTATGCATGAAAACAACTGTTAGTTCTAGGAAGACCGTAGTGACTACCCACTAATCACAGGTCATATTTGAGAGCCTACAGGTCGAAGCCTTGGCTCTAATACCATAATTGTAACACCCCATTATGGAAATGGAAATATCACAGCAATTATGGCGTGTCATCAAAGCATACAAGGAAAAATGTCTAAACATTACTTGACCATAAAAAGGAAAATACCGGAATCAAACATCAGTAGTCCAAAAGTAAAGCTCATCACACACAAACATAGTATAGTAAAGGAAAGGACTAAACAATGTCCAAAGCATAAGTATCAAAAGAAAGGAAATGAATAATGTAAAGAAGGCTAGATAGCTTCCAGTCCATATGCACGTACTCTTAGTGTCTACGAGCGTCCCTGAGTACCTGCCGTTTTGGGAACATAGAAAAGAAAACGGCTGAGCAAATACGCTCAGTGCACGGATGTACAATAAAGCATGAATAGAATAAGCATATAACATAATAACAGCGGAAGAAAACTAAGTCCCGAGTAACCTGGTTAAGTCTTAATAAAACTGGTTTATAGTTTGAAAGTCTTATGTTTATCTTATAAAAACTGTTTGTCATATTTTACCATTAGCCAATATAGGTCATGAAAATCCACCGTGCATGAATAATTGGAGGGGTGACCTCATCATGCAAATTAGAGGGTCTGTCTCTAATTTAATATACTGGTTTATGGGTAGGAGGGATCAGCTCCTTGTGAAGGATTCAAGGCACACACCACATTCACCATAAAATCCTGAATAAAAACATGTAACTAGGATGCACCCATACGCCCCACATGATAAATATAAATAAATGGCCAAAAGCTGAAGGGACGCCACGAGCAATCACTCTGCCGTGGTGAAGTCATAACATCAGTGCCTCTAATGTTATGGTTATAGTACCTCCATAACTAGGTGAAACTGGTCATGCATGTATATGGCTATAGGTAATCTTAATTAAACATAAGCAATAAAACTCATAACTTATACTACGGGAAAACAGTTGGCTGCATACGGGGAAACCTAATAAGGAAAGAATGTCCATACTGAAAGGACGGGAATCCGTACCTTATGTCCAGTGAACGAGAAAGATGAACTGCGTGAATCCTACTTCCGAATCACTAGTGCTACATATATACGTACATGCATAAGTATCTGCTTACTAAATACATAGCTGGTTTTATATCATGTCCTAGCTTATTTTATGTGTTCTTACTATGTTTTACTGTTTAAAGCCTTAAACTGTATTAAATCTTATATTCTATTTAATCTGATTAAGTATTTCTAGTATTTCATGTGTTATTATACTTACTGTGTAATAATAAGTAACTTTCGAAAAATAGCAGGTTTCCTAAAATAGAAAGTTTCCAAAATAGAAAGTTTCCAAAAATAGAAAGTTTCCAAAAATAGAAAGTTTCCAAAAATAGAAAGTTACCAAAAATAGAAAGTTTCCAAAAATAGAAAGTTTCCAAAAATAGAAAGTTTCCAAAAATAGAAAGTTTCCAAAAATAGAAAGTTACCAAAAATAGAAAGTTTCCAAAAATAGAAAGTTTCCAAAAAGAGATTTACTGCTTAAAATAGATAAGTTTCTAAAAATAGAAAGTTTCCATAAATAGATTTGTTGCCTTAATTAAATAAGTTTCCATAAATAGATTAGTTGCCTTAAATAAATAAGTTTCTAAAAATAGCTGGTTTCCATAAATAGATTAGCTGCCTTATTTAATTAAGTTTCTAAAAATAGAAAGTTTCCATAATTAGAAATAAGCTGGTTAAATAAGCTAAGTATATAAGCCTAAGTGTTTTTCATGATTATTTTCTAAGTCATATGGTATATTGTATAGTTTAATAATTATTTCATGTAATTTAATTCAACTATAGGTTATAATATTTAATTAAAGTATAACATGTTTTAATTAAATAGGTTAAATACTTAGGTTAAAATATGTATTATTATATATTAATAATATAACCTACGTCATG
The DNA here is from genome assembly GCA_025667525.1 of Glebionis coronaria. Classification (NCBI taxonomy): domain Eukaryota; kingdom Viridiplantae; phylum Streptophyta; class Magnoliopsida; order Asterales; family Asteraceae; genus Glebionis; species Glebionis coronaria. Next base: position 760,228 of record JANFOE010000159.1, read on the forward strand.
TTAATTAATTAATTATATCCATGGTTTTAAAATAATTAATTAATTATAAGTCTAAAAATATAAATACTTAGGTTAAAATAATTTCATGATTATTAATAATTAAATAACCTAAGTCATGTTATTAAATTAATCACATCTTTTATTAATTTAATTTTAACATAAGTTCATAACATAAAAAAAACTAACATAAACCATGAACCAGATCTAAGCTTAAAAACATGAACCGGACATGAATCGACACCGTACCCCGAACCAACTCGGGGTACCCCGTGTTCCCCTTGCTGCCGTGGGACCCACACGCACCAACCAAGACCATATGGTCTTGGTGGTGGTCGGCTTGGCAAACCGAAACCCCCTCGGGGTCTGTTGCAGCCTTCGGCCAAAAAAAACACCCCTTAAAACGACCCTTTGATTTAATTAATCACCAAAACATGTTAGATCTATGATTATTTATTATGTTTTATAAAAACTTCACATGTTCAAAATTAATAAAAAGATTAAATTAAAAGAAAAGGTTTAAAAAGGTTCTACCGAATTCGTGGATCAAGAGAACGAAGAACAAACACGATCAATCACCAATTCTTCAAGATCAAAGATCAACAAATCACCTTGTATGGTGATTTATAGGTGGCAGCACAAAGAAGAGGAGGAAGGAGGGTTTTTAGGTTTTTCTTAAAAATCTTCTGTAAGTTATTTTTGAGTAGTAAAAATAAACATAACCCCCTTTAGTAATTTTGACAATGGGCTTGGCCCATTGCCCTTGTTTGGCCGCGGGTAGGGACCCCACATGGGGTTCCCGTACCTTTTTTTTTGTGTCTCGTTATTTAGTTACTCGTTTGTGTTTATTTATGTTCGTGTTTTAATTGTTCTCGTTACGTAAATACCGTGATCTAATATATTTAATTACGCTCGTAATAAATATATATACGTAATTAATAATAGTTCGTGTTTTAATTACGTTCATGATTTCATGATCGCATGTTCGTGATTAATTATTGTTAAATAATTATTACGTGATCGTGCATATAAAATACTTCTCGTGTTCTAACACGTACGTAATACGTAAACTCCTAACACGTAATCGTAATCATGCTATATTAGGAAAGTTTTAACTAGTACGTACGATCCTAAGGGTACTATGCATGGTAAAAGCATGCGGGTTTTACAGAGGCTATGAACTCACGTTGATGTGGGAAAGTGGGTTATCGGCAATTCGGATGTACGGTACGTGCTTCAATCACGGAAATCTAGACAAATAATACTCGTCTTAGACTCTTGTCCAATGACTTTATAAAAAATACAGTTATGTATACATATGATGATTTTGTAAATATGATGATGATCAAGTGGGATTGTACATTTTTTTACTCATTCATTATAGTGTTTATGTGTTGGTAATTTTCAAGACTAGTTCAACATGTTTACATTTTGAGGACCAATGGGCCCATTACAAGTCCAATATATTATATTAGCCAAGTTATACTTTTATTATCAGTATTATACTTTACATGTTGGGCCCAAATGGGTTAAGCCCAATAAGTAAGTTTATAAGTGTTTTACTAACTAGTCGGGTTTATAGTCCAATAAGGCTACTTTGGCCCGTTAATGTCTATATGTTGTAAAGCTCGGGTTTTATCGGTTTTTACTTGTTATATAAGTTCATATATCAGTATGTGATTTTATAAAAGTTTATATTAGAGGGTCCGACCGTCTAAGTTTTATTTGACAAAAACGTTAATCTTTCGGTTTTAGCCGAAAAGACGTAAAACTTAGTATATAGTTTTTTAACTTGGAAAAACATTTATACTTGTAATTTATATAACAAATCCCATTTTAATATAAATATTTATATAACTCTTTTTTTATAATTATTATCAACTAGTGGGTTATATATATATATATATATATATATATATATATATATATATATATATATATATATATATATATATATATATATATATATATATATATATATATATATATATAAATTTTGAGTGCTTATATTATATATTATTTATACAAAATCAGTCCTAGAAATCTAGTTTACTAAAATGGTCATATCTAGAGTTCTACATGGATATAGTACCCCATATTTTTATCACAGAAACTAAATGATATGTGCTTCATTTATTCCTTTATAGCTACTGATTAATCAACCTCTAAGTATTTTATAAAATTCGTCCAAAACAGTGTAGTCAGATTTGCACTCTAAACTTGTTTTGATCATATCTCACTCATTATAATGATTCCATTGTATGACAAACTCTCACATGTGTATAACACCTAATACTTACTGTATATTGATTCCACTTTACCATTTTATCAGTTTAACATTTGGTTACTTACTGTTTTTATACAGCCATCACATTAAGCAAGATTTTAACCATTTTACATATGGTTTTCCATCTTTTTACCCATGTTTATCAACACTTGATCCCCACACAACATTTTTATCATCATATATTCATCATATACATATACAATAAGAAAGAAAATACATGATTACATAATCAAAATAACAAGATGATGGGAAGAACAATCTCTATACCACCAAGATTGTGTAGGTATTCATCAAGGCTTGGATTTTTGATGGAGAAACTTGTGATAGATCAACACCAATCTTCAAGACCACCAATATTTGTAAACTCCTTGTAGAAATCAGCCTTTGGACATCACCAAATCATCTTCTTGGAGGTTATAAGGATCACCAATCAACAAGGTTTCAAAGGAGCTTCATTATATGTGCATATAACACAAGGTTTGGCTAGAATTAATCAAATGATGGTGGTTTATGGGTGGTGGTGGTGGACGGCCAAGAGAGCCAAAGAGAGAGAGAGATATTTGTGGTTTTGCATGTATCTAAATGTGAGAAATGGTTTTGAGTTTCAAGTTAATGGTTTGGTGTAAGTTTAGCTTACATGTTAAGCTTGAATGGACAAGTGTCTTAGCTTATCATGTAAGCTTGACACCTCATGGTGTGAGTAGCTAGTTTTGCCGTCCCATATTGGGGGTGGGGCAAAAGTGGTTTTGTCTCATCCCCAATTATTTACGGGTACTCCTCGATTCTATTTTCCTCGATTTGTGTGCCCTCGGGTCGTTTTACGAAAAACGTTTTTATAAATTATGAATCAACGACACAAAACAAATCTAATAAAAATTGTCTCATCAAAAACGGAGTTCGAAAACGTAAATACGTAATCCTAAGGTTTCCGGTTTAGTCGTAAAGGACGTTAAATTATAATCGTAAGTCCTAATCTCTTCTCGTAAATTTGTGAGTTTATGAACCAACACAAATTTAAAATATAATATTCAAGGACAAAGTTATTTTCTAAAATGTCGGACTGTCACTAAAACGGTGTATGTAAACGTAAGCACGTAACATAATTCACTTGATAGGCGTTTTATCAAGTTCGATATACGAAACATAATTCATGTAGCTCTTGAAGTCCTAGGGTAGATCCAGCTTATATGCCTTTCAAACCAATATTTTACATCATCTCAATGGTCCCATACAACGGGGACTTATATCCCATGATCTTTCAGATCATCAATTCATTTTTCCATGGTTAAAAGTTTTGGCATAACTTCGCTACCCATCTGGCACTTCAAGATCTACATTTCATATTCACATAACCTCCTGCCCACTACCGGCAGTCAATAATCAGATCCTAATTTCAACAATCATTTCAGGTCTCGCGGGTCAAGTATTTTGTAAGGTTAGGTTCGCCATCATAGGAAACCTTAAACCTAAAATACATGTCCAACTCACAATGGGTGTATGTCGGGTGTCTTCATCCCAACTCCTGCTTATAGATTCTCTAATATTTAGATCCTAACAAGATTCGATCTTGATCCTAATACGATAGTTATCAATGATAATCTCTCCAAAGGAAAACGATTTTACAGTTTATTACCAAAGGTCAATCATTCAAACATAAAACAACACTCATAGTATTTTGTATCGTTACTTTACCTCGTCCCTTCAATTGGGGTGGTACACAGTACTCTCATCAAGATTCGTTCTCAAAAACTTCTGAGCAAATCTCTAGAAATTTGATGCGAAGAGAGGATCTTGATAGAGATGATCGGTATAGGAACACCATGTTTACAGAACTCCTTTAAACACAAAAGAGTCAATTTCTTCATCAAGAATCTATCATTAACAGGAATGATATTACCAGATTTGGTCAGTCTGTCGACGATGACCCAAATCGAATCAAATTCAGATGATGACCTTTGTAATATCTAGACGTTTACTAATGTATGAGGCGATGTCTGCCTTCATAATTTTCCATTAGTACAACTTCTTCAGATAAAGATACATTAGATCAGGATTGATGTAAATAGAATACTTAAACTTATAAGATTCCAACATAACTAAATCTCAAAATCTCCATATTTAGGCAACCACAAGTGGTCTTTAAAAGCATTTAACGCTATCGGCTTCTCAATTCTAATGGTTCACATTAGCCGCGAACCCCTTTTTATTATCTATATTATCCTTTTTACACGCATCGACTATATTTTAAATTGCTCGGCAATTTATTTTGCACAGTCATTACTAAGGAACACATCCTAATTGGTTCTTTATATTTTCTACATAATGTCTCAGTAATTACGTTCACCTTTCTTCCTATTTTCTAAGTTTCAGTTTCGTTTCAGCTATCATTTTTATCAGTTTTGCTTAATCCGATGTTTAAAGCGTCGATAATTACTACAACTAATTAAATAATAAATATTTAATTTTTTTATGAAACGTAACGTAAAAAAAAAATTAATTTTCTTAGTTTGACCAATTATAAAAATGTTCAAAATAAATTTGAATTTAATTAACAAGATTTTTGTTGATTTATCGAAAATAATTAAAATAATTAATAAGATCCGTAAATTTTCGAAAAATCTTTGGTTATACTTTGGTCAAAAAAAAAAAATTTCTAGTTGAAAAGCGTAAATTATCGTTTCAAATTTCAAGTCATGGTTTAAATGGTTTCCTCAATCCCTCTTAGGTTGTCTTGAGGTATACACGAACATTTACCCCTAAACAGGAGTTTAGTTAAATGTTCTGGGTATAAGGAATAATCCCTCAAAAGTTCTTTTCGATAAAACATTTGTCAAAACATATTTGCACTTTCTTTTTGGTAAAACCCAAAGTCTTAAAACGGCTCTTAATTTTTGAAGAGTCAATATATATATATATATATATATATATATATATATATATATATATATATATATATATATATATATATATATATATATATATATATATATATATATATATATATATATATATATATATATATATATATATATATATATATATATATATATATATATATATATATATATATATATATATATATATATATATATATATATATATATATATATATATATATATATATATATATATATATATATATATATATATATATATATATATATATATATATATATATATATATATATATATATATATATATATATATATATATATATATATATATCTTACCATTACTAATCAAACGGTCATTTTATGTAAAGGATCAAGCCTTAAATCACATGTTAAATACTCAAGGTACAGGTTTTCATTGTTCGGCCAATTCATGGTAATTTATAAATAACTATTAAGTCATTCTTATTCTTATAAGCAAACAAATAGTCCTTAATGATCACGAGCATGAATTTATCAAATTACAGCCTACACACGTGATTCACCAAATTTATGAATGCTACATGTGTATTAGTCAATCCAAACGACATCATGTGAAACTCATAATGTTCATTACAAGTTCTGGATATAGTGATTGGAATAGATAATCTTTTTTGCGGACGCGAAGTTGTTGATAACCAGTCTGTGGATCAAATCTTTAGAACATACGCTAGAACCTTGTAAATGATCGAACAAATCTATCATCTTGGGTAGTGGATATAGATTTTTAATCGTCAATTTACCTAGTTCACGGTAATCAATAAATAAAAGGAATGATAACACCATAGCTCTTCATGATGACGAGCTTGGTAGAATAAAAGTCTTCTCATACAACTCTCTCAGTTGCAGGGTAATTCTTTTAATGCAGATGGTGATGACGTACAGTGCACATGCCACAGGTGCAACACCGGGAATATAATCAATACCAAATTCAACTTGCCTTAATGGCGAAAGTCTAGGTAATTCACCAGCAAATACCTCCTAAAGTTTCAGATAACATAAACATCTTTTAATACATTCATATTAGGTTCTTTCTAGATTATAATATCTATGACTAATTCACAACCATTCACGGTATAATTTCAAGTGTAAATGCAGGATATGGTCATCCATCAAGAATTATTTAGATCACTTTTGATAATCAAAATCTTATCTTTTAGGGGATTTCTACTCGAGTTCCCATCAATTAAGACAATGTCGTCATGTCATAATCAATCAATCCATCCTACTGGCACTATCAACTTTTTAGTTTTATTGTCGTCAATAAAATGTGAACTTCTCAAAAGACTAATAATAACTCGTAATCCTTCGCAGTTCAAGGATATCTGAAGACATAACTACCATTAAAAGAGTAAGGTCAATGCATAATCTACGCAAGAGAATTTCAAATCAGATACAAATGAAAACATTTAATGAATATGAATATACCCCATGTTTTCATAATTTGAGTACGCGTTCGAAAGCTCCTCGGATCGTTACCCAGGTCGTTCAAATGAAATCAATTCAAAAGAAATGATAGGAACGTCGATACATCCAGTCGGGTATCAACACTCGGTAATCAAATAATGTTGTCCCTATATATTTGTGATGATTAAGCAAGGAAGAAAGAAAGAAAATAGATGAAGAAGAGATGGATTCCTAGAGAGAGAAAGTAGTGAGAGAAAGTAGAGAGAGAGTGGATTAACTTTGGGAATCTTAGATTAGAAGTGAGAAAATGAACAACCAACCCTCCTAACATGCTAGGAGGGTAGTATATATAGTCCACCCAAATGCGGGCTTTAATGGACTATATATTGGGCCGGGCTTGTCTTTTGGACTTTAATTAGTTTAAATCCAAGCCTGTAAACCACGACTAATTAACTACCTATTACAACGTTCTAACTAATGTTACAATAATAACCTATGAACGAGCATTCTTGTTTGACTCAATATTTTGAGGCTAACAATCTCCCCCAATGTGAGTTCATACCCATTTGATATTTGGAGATCAAAGGAGATTACAAATCTCGTCATAAATGAGCCGTGAACGTGTAACAATAGTTTTGTTCCTTCATGCTATGATCTTTGAGCCTTTGTCGTTGTCTTTCGACTTTGTCTTTTAGTCTTGAGATCTTCAAATCATTCTTGACTTGTCTTTGCCATCTTGCGATCTTGTGTCTTTATCCACATACTCACACTATTAATTGTCGAATAAGTCTTTGGGCATGAATATGTGGTTTTGAATCTTTGACTTTGCTGAGTACACCGTGACGCCACCTTCTCGAGACAAAACATGGACACGGACTGAATGGCTTTGACATTCGTCCTAAATCGGTAGCGTTTTACCTCCGGTTGGTGAAGACCGTTATACGATATTAAATACCGTACCTGTGATTAGGTAGATTAAATTAAGAGTCTCCTTGACAGGGTTTCGCGGCTGTACTAGCCGTTCTATTTACTCGACCGTCTCAAAGCAAGACTGCGAACATAAAGAGTGAATCAATTGGATAAATATCCGCATGATTAAAGTCGTCAATTCAAATTCCTGGAACAAGTTTGATTCATTAAGAATCTTACCATTGTTGCTTTCCAGTTGACACAAGTTTGATTCATAAGAATCTCACAAGTCACCTATCGTAGCGCTGTTTGATGTTGACGCTAGAAGGATTTCCATTCGTCACCGTGAATATTAATGAATATCACTCTGAATGTTCTGGCAAGACCATAAAGATATTGCGTAGAAACCTGAAACGAGTTTGAATCAATTCAGAATCAAACCACTGTTGCTTTTCAGTTTTACATATGTTTAATTCATAAAGAATCTTGCATATGACCTACCGCAGTGCTGTTTGATGTTAACACTGGAAGGATTTCCACTCATCAGTGTGAATACTAAGTAGTATCACTCTGAGTGTTCTAGCAATATCGCAAGGATATAGCGTAGGACTCTCTTTATCTTCATCCGTGTGTCCTAACGAGATTTGATTGATCTCTTAGCTCTAGACTTGATTTGTGCACTTTTAGTGATCGGAGGCTGGAGCAGATGCCACCTATTCAATATCAACTATCTCAGAGTGAGAAAGTCAATAGAAGTCGTGTTGATCTCCGTGACAATAAAACAAACTTCTTTTGAGAGAAGCCTGAGTAGCTAGGAAAGGGTTGTGCTTCACATCACTAGGTCCATGATGAGTTGTCTTCATGATGTGTTGACCCGGTTTCTGCCTAAGTTGTATGGAGGGCTTCTTTCTATACACCCTTTATCCTTACATTTCTTTTTCATTCTTCAACCCCTTCAATGCTTACCAAGACATCATTAATAGCACCTTGTTGTGATTGTTCCAGTGCTATCATCAGTACTTAGTCGGCATTCAGCTACGTTCACATTCTAATCCATCTTTCCTAAGGACTTCTAATCATCTATTGGATTGTCCCTTGGAAGATCCCTCCGGTTCTGGTTGGATCATAGGACTTAAACCTAACCACCCTTTTGACACCAATAATGTAGAATCTTGATAACCTATGAATCTATGATGTGGGTTGAAGATTCCTAGAGAGAGAAACTAGAGAGAGAAAATGAGAGAGAAACTATGTGTTTTTATTAAATGAAAACAAGGAATGAACAACAACCAACCACTTTCCATGGTGTAAAGGGTTATTTATATCCAAGGCCTTATTTGGGCTTGGGCCGACCCATGACAAGCCCATGGGTCGGTTTCTTACTTAACTTAATAAGTAACACTAACTACGAGCTATTACAACATTAATAATATTGTGGAGTGACCGATACTTCTAATATACGTAAAAACGTATTTCTAACAATCTCCACCTAAGGGAGGTCACTCCACGTTTACAAAGTTCTAAACCTAGCATACTATACTAAGTCTTCGTTCTTCAGCTCGTAGTCTTTTCTTCTTTCTTTTTGTTGTGAATATTTTGATTTGATCTTTTAGGCTTTGGCTTGAGAGCATTGTTCTTTTGACCAATCACGTGCGATCTTTGCCTTCTTGTGAAATTTGCCTCCTCGTGACTCCATGTTCCACACACTTATGTCTTTTTGTTGAATTCTCGAAAGCTTCAGAGTTTGGTACAGCGGAAGACTTCATTTTGCACTTTCTTGAATTTTGCTGAACTTTGATGCAGAAAAACATAAGCATGTGGGAACGACTTCTACAGGTACACCGCAACACCACCGTCTTCAACTGGTACACAGCAACGCCACCGTCTTCAACAGTTACTCAGCAACGCCACCGTCTTTAACAGGTACACAGCAACGACACGAATAAAATGGCTTTGACATTTTATTCTAATTCGGTAGCATTTTACCTCCGGTCGGTGAAGACCGTTGGACGATATTAGATATCGTACCCATGACGGATAGTTTCAATTAAGTAACTTCCTGACAGGATTTCGTGGGTAAACCCGTTCTCTTTATTCGACCGTCCAAAGCTGACTGCGAACATAAAGAGTGAATCACTTGGATAAATTATCCTTGTGATTTGAAGCCGTCAATTCATGAAACCTGGAACAAGTGAATTTCAATTAAGATTTTCACCATCGTTGCTTTCCATTTATCACGAGCTCAATTCATAAAGAATCTTGCACGTTACCTACCAAGTGCTGTTTGATGTCAACACTAGAAGGATTTCCCTTCGTCACTGTGATCAATAAAGAGTCACTCTGAGTGTTCTGGAAAGATCATATGATAATGCGTAGAGGCCTGGAACGAGCTTAAGTTCAATTAAGAATTAAACCACTGTTTCTTTCCAGTTTTTCACAAGATTGGTTCTAAAAGAACCGCACGTGTAACCTACCATGAGCTTGTTTGATGTTGGCTCAAGCAGGATTTCTATCTTCATTGTAATACTTGCGTATTACTCGGATGTTCTGGCAGTATTACAAGAATACTGCGTAGGACTCATAAAAATCTCTTACTTTTCACAGTGTGTGAGAAAGCAAGGAATAAATGGAAAGTGTCCTAATGAGACTTTTGATGATCTCTTAGCTCTAGACTCGATAGTGCGTTTTGATTTAGTGAGCGATGGCTGGAGAGGAGTGCCACCTTTTCAATATCAGTCTATTCGGAGTGAATAAACCAATAGATAACGTGTTGATCTCCGTGTGATTAAAACAAATACCTTTTGAGAGATATTTGAGTTAGCTGGGAAGGGTTGTGCATTGCATCACTGGTTCCATGATGTCTTTCTTCAATATCGAGAATCATTAACAAAAATGACCTCAATAGCATATGTATTGACCCGGTTTCTACCTAAGGTTGTAAGGAGGGCTTCTTTCTTTACACCCTTTATCTTTACAATTCTTTTTCATTCTTCAACCCCTTAAATGCTTACCAATACGTCATAACTAGCACCTTGTTGTGATTGTTCCAGTGCTAGCCTAAGTACTTGGTCGGCATTCAGCTACGTTCACAATCTTTCTCCATCTTTCCTAGGACTTCTAATTCTATCTAGGGAATTGTCTTTGGGAAGATTCCATCGGCTCTGATGAATCATTGGACTAAACCTATTCCTACCACCCTTTTGTCACCACATTCGTCGTGAATTAAGCGTGTTTTGGGAAAGTATAACCACCATGAAAAATCCTTGAAAATCACTTAAGGTACTTGTGATATTGAAATCAAAAGTTTTGTACCTTAGGTGTTTTGTTCATCAAAAATGCTCTCCCTTAACACGTGCTTTACACATATTAAGTTGGATAATCGTTAAGTCTTTTTCATCTTTTAGCCAAGTATCATTTAAGTCTCCTTAATCCCATTTTCTCCCCTTATCCAAAATGTTAACCATTAATATTTGGGATATTGAATGGATTAACCGGTCTTTGGGTAAAAATGAAATCGATGTTTGGCCATAGAACATGTTAATGCTCCCCCTTAAATTAATAAGGGATAGTTGTAGTGCTTTAGTATGATATATTTTGAAAGATTTAGAATCTCGTGAGAAATTCTTGAAAAATTATCATACCTTAACACTACATCAAGCCGTAAAAGCACAATATTCACAAATTTACATATTCACAATTAAAAACCAATATAAAGTGGACCTGAAATGTACGACCCATTAGATGGATCGTTGCAGTAACTTGTGGTGCACTCCATATGGTCTACCACCAACGAATCTTTCTAAGCTCCTCATCAATCTACGTTCACGGAGCTTTTGATCAATCTTCTTGATCACATACTTCGCCATCTGCCGATAACCCTGATGCCAATCCTCGGTCATCTCTGGTAAAGACCCACTCGAATTAAGATGCTCCAACTTTCCTCTGACGTATAGGAGAGTCCCATCACTGTACTTATAAAGCTCACCCACCCTCATAAACTTCATTATCCCTCGACTGTTCAAGTAGAAAATCCCGTAATTTGGAACAGAAATGCCGGTATAGGGACATCTTGTGACATGTTGAGGTAGAACTTGATTCACTGGACGGGTTAGGTTAAGCTTCCTCTGGTAGCTTTCGACTCCCAACTGAAGATCTTCAACTCGTTTCTTGATAACAACGCTTCGTGTGAACATACGAAGTACTGTATTCAAGGCAATGATGTCTTCACGAGGAATATGTGTGAGTTGATCCCGGGTCATCATAAGCAACATGTCTTCGATATCCTCAAGGCGAATGATAGAAAAATCTCCCTGCTGGATTTTGTATTCTCTGTCATCCTCCCTTTTTAGACGAATCTCCGTCACATGATAATAGCCATTCTTGGCTTCAGTTTTTAGTCCCAAAATGCTGGAGATGTGAATATCGGATCTAACGTTGCTTCCTGAATTGGCTAAGCAGCAACCCCTGTACGCCCTTCGGACTCGTTCGTCCCAATGAGATGCACCTATAACAGCATACATATCATAATTACGAGTTACCCTTGGGACCCAGAGTCGGTTTACCTTTTCCTCGATCCAGGGTATTGTCCCCCAGTTGGCAGCTTTCAGCAAGGTCAAGGAGGTTGCGTACTTTGATGAACCCTTCAGAAGATACTCAAGATCATAGGTGACGAAGAAGTCGAGAGCAATCTGATTATCTTGAGAAGGATCAAGTGGAGGTGGAGCTCTTTCTGATTCATGGAGGCCTGGCCTTTGAACGGTGTTAAGAGCTTTCAGGACCTCGTCAGCATAATACTCGAACTCCATTCGGGTTAACCTGGTTTTGGCGCGAATTCTCTAGTCCTTTAGCGCTCTCTTTACCTATGATGGAGTGACCGAAGATTTATACTCATGAGCCAGAAATGCGCAAAAGTCAATCGGACTGCGGATACGGAGATATAAAACATCTTTGTCAGAGTCTGTGACTGGATCATATTGAGCCGCTGCCGTGATCCAAGCTTGTGGTGGTGCAGTCTCGTCAATCTCCAACGTGTCTGCCCAGTCCCGTGTGCTTGACTCAGGAACAGTTGATTGTGGTTCTTGTTGTAGAGGAGTAGAGACATGAACACGTGCGGGTTCAGATTCAAGCATCTCGGCGGTGTCATGAACGGGCGAGTGTTGTGCAGCTTCAGGTTCAGTTACCGACTCTGCAATCACAGGAGCAACAACAGAACTAACATGGTTAGTGGTAACAGGTATAGACACAGCAATAGATGTACCGGGAATCGATGACGCTGTAGTAGCATTCACATCGTGGCGCCACTTGGATCGTCTTGATTCCGTTGAGGTGGATTTTTCCTTCTGTGCAGCATCTTTTTGAGACTTGGTACCAGACTTAGATGGTTTCTTTGTGCTGACTACCTTGTCCCCCTTTTTAGGCTGTGTACCATCATCATCCTCATCGCTATCCTCGTTGCTTCCCTTAGCACTCTCCTCATTACCATCACCACCATCATCACCATCATCATCATCATCATCCTCATCATCATCACCATCATCGTCATCGTCATCATCCTTTTCTTCTTATTCTTCTTCTTCACCTTCTTCTTCCCCGTCACCCTCTTCTTGTTCACTTTCTTCCCTTTCTTCCTCAGGCAGAATGTGGTAAGGTACCACACTTCCAAACGTTTTGAACAACCGATCATCCTCCATGATAGCATCATTTAGTGACTTGTAGAGAGTCCGTTGAATCCTAGATTTATCAAAAGATCCAAGTTCCCTCATACGAGCTTTGAGGATCTTCTTCAATTCAAAATCCGTTAAATCATAGGCAATTTTGTAGGCGGATTCAGTAGGATTGGATGACTTAATCATCAAATTATCAGCCACGAGTGTCTTCAACTCATCACGCAGTTTTGGCACAATGGACTCAACGGATTCTTTCACTCTCTCTTCAACAGAAGCTTCAAGTGCTTCTTTCTGCTCCTTGTATTTATCCCTCATTGCTTGAAGTCTGGTGATACGTGCAGCATGCTTATCAGCCTCAGCCTGCTTAACCTGAGCTAGTTCTTCTGCATGAGCTTTACGTGTCAACTCCATCTCTGCAGCGAACTTAGCAAGCATCTCTTCTTGGGCTTTCTTAGATGCTTCTTCACTTTGAACTCGTCTATGAAGCTCTTGGAGAAGTTCATTCATCTCTCTTTTTTGAATATCCGTATGTTTATCCAACATTTCGGCCATTACAAATGCAGCCATTAAAGATGATGCAGAGCTACTCTGGGTTGGTTGAAGAGGCTCGGTTGTTACTACAGTACTAAGGATGGGAGTTATTGGTGGTGGAAGGAATGGTGTTGAAACCGGTCGGGTTGGTAACGGCTGTATTGGTGGAGGTTGAGTTACTAAAGGCTGACTAGGCACCATGATTGTAGGAGCACCGGACTCCTTTTCAACACTTGCTGAAACAGGGATGGATGTCTCCTTCGAAGTAGAATACCTTTCAGGTGATCCAAACTCATAAACATCCTCTGGCTCCTCGTACTCTTCTTCAATATTCATCTGTGCACCAGAACCACTACCTCCCGTGTCTTTCCTACTCCTTTCAATAGCTATCTTCATTAATTTTCTCTCATCCTTGTCAAGAGCAGGATCATCAACATTTTCTTCGTCACGTAGAACAAGCTCATCAGCAGTGCCCTTTCCCTTCTTAGCCTCAGTCTTCCTCTTCTTGGTTTCGGGTTCAGGTAAAGCAGCTGGTTGCTTGCGTTTACCTTTACTCTTGACCGTAGTAGATGAGTCTTCTCCTGTCTGAAGGCTTGCTTTTAGCTTCTTGATTTCCAGTAGCAGTAGTTTGTAATCAGCAGAACCTTTAATTTTATCCGTCAGAAGATAATCAGGAATCGGACCAGGAATAACACCACTAGATGGTCCTTCATGCCTTAGATCCACAGTGTGATCAGCCTCTTCGGTGTGATGACGACTTGCTGCACGCCTATCAATAGTAACATCATTCTTCATACAATAATTAATGATAAGCTTGATAAACCGAGGGTAAGGAAAGAAATTAGTCTTCAGCTTCTTGTTTTGGAAGAGTTGAAAGGTGAATTCTTCACATAACAATAATGCATAATCTGCATTTGCGCCTGTGTACATTCCATGGAAGATGTTCATAATTGGGCTACGCAAAGCATCATGCCCACTGGTTTTAGGTGTAAGACATCTACTAATAATACCTAACATTGCTCTCCACGGTTGACCTACTTTAGCGGTGGTAAACTCAGACACAACTCGTATGTCAGGACATCCAAGAGCTTCGAACATCTCCATAAGTTTGTCTTTGGTAGGATCCCTAGAAAATGACATACCTTTGGGTGTATCCCGAATGCCAAATATCTTACGGAAGTCTGAAACTGTAAGTGTCTGCTGCTTGTTGTCGAGAGTGAAGGTGATCTTGTTTGAAGTGCTTTCCTTGGTAGCCCAGAACTCATACATGTAATCATAAGGCACCGAGGCAGTACTCCTTAAAGCATTCTTGAAATGAGAGTGATCAAGGATTGCTATGGCTACCTTAAATCCATGGTGAGTGGATTTTGAGACTTGCTTCAGCCGGTAATTGTTTGGTATGAACTTGAGGGCTCTTGCTTCAGCAATTGCGGCTGCTCTAGAGTCTTGGATTGCTTGTACTGTTGGATTAGTCATCGTATCTGCTTAAGATAAGACATGAAAGTTTGATGCACAAAAATATATAGATATGTATCATTATTACTTCTAAGCATAACACATTTCATCAAATAAATATAACAAGCAAACAACTATTAATCCAACAACTCTTCATCCAGAACTTTCCTTCATTCGGAACTCTTCATTCGGAACTCCTTCATTCAGAACTCTTCATTCGGAACTCCTTCATTCGGAACTTTTCATTCGGAAGTCCTTCATTCGGAACCCTTCATTCGGAAGTCTTCATTCGGAAGTCCTTCATTCGTAACTCTTCATTCGGAAGTTCATCCGGAACTTCTTCAATCGGAAGTTCGTTCGGAACTTCTTCATTCGGAAGTCCTTCATTCGAAACTTCTTCATTCGGAAGTTCGTTCGGAACTTCTTCATTCGGAAGTCCTTCATTCGGAACTTCTTTATTCGGTAGTTCATCCAGAACTTTTTCATTCGGAAGTTCATCCGGAACTCCTTCATTCGGAAGTTCATCCGGAACTTCTTCATTCGGAAGTTCATTCGGAACTTCTTCATTCGGAAGTTCATTCGGAACTTCTTCATTCGGAAGTTCATTCGGAACTTCCTTCATTCGGAAGTTCATCCGGAACTTCCTTCATTCGGAAGTTCATTCGGAACTTCCTTCATTCGGAAGTTCATCCGGAACTTACTTCATTCGGAAGTTCGTTCGGAACTTCCTTCATTCGGAAGTTTGTTCAGAACTTCCTTCATTCGGAAGTTTGTTCAGAACTTCCTTCATTCGGAAGTTTGTTCAGCCATGTTCATTTGGAAGTTCACAACGCACCCTATTAATGATTAATCTAGTCGCGTTTGTGAGTTTTAAGGCAATCTAAGGCAACTTAACATCTTTCTAATGATATTCCGCATAAAAACCACCTAAAACCTTAATCAATTAATCCTAAATAGGCAAACAAACCCTAAATCTGATAAAGTTGATTACCCGAATCAATTAACAAGATTTAATGATGAATTAGATGATTTATAAGTTAAAGATTCGATGTTAGTACCTTTGAGATCGAATGAAATGTAACAGATTGGATGATCTAGACTAGAGTTTTTGAGAGCTTAAATGTGTGTTAATGGCGGAAATGTGTAAAAGAAACAGTGAAGAAGAATAATAAAGGGACGGGGGGGGGGGGGGGGGGGGGGGTTGTTTTGACTTAGGTCAAATTTTAACATTTTCACAAATGTTACCTTAAGTCCCTATACTTTTCTATTCTTTTCCTTGTCTTTTCTAATCTCCCTAACCATTGTTAAATTTCGCCAACTTAACCTTCCCACAACTTAAGCATCGCAACCTATTAGCAAATCTCCAAGATCTTAAAGAAATTCCTATCACATTGAACGAGCACAAGTCGTATTCTAAAGCAAGACCACTCATAAACCATTTAGCCAATTAATTTTCCACAATCACTTTTGAAAATCGTTTTGATGACAAAGATAATTTAATATTTTCTCCCCCTTAAACGATGACCCGTTTTCTATTTAAAGAGCTGTAGTCATTGTTTAAAGAGTCAAATATTGATGAAAGCATTTCCGATTAGTATCTTGAAAAGGATTGATTCGTGGTGGCAATAAGATTTCTCTTATTTTGACAAATTAATGCACTGAGACGTACACTAACTCGTGTTAGACCAAGTTGTAAAGTAAACTTGATCCCTTTGCATGATTTGGCTTGTAAATCATGCCCGAGAAAATTAATTCCCGTTGTGAGCCAACGTTTTCCAAGGAAATACGTGACTTTAATATGAAAACCGGGTTGTAGTCTGTAATAACTACAAGCCATTATGGGCATGTTTTAAAAAATGTACAACTTTATACGGACTCTATTTATGGCACCGTGTCAACATTGATCGACATTTCTAAGGCCGTAAATATTACCGTACTAAAAGACATGCCCGTTTTAAAAAACGAAAAATATTTTTGGATTTTCTTGATTTTATATTTTTTATGGTTTTTCTAGGTTTTATATTTTTTATGGTTTTTGTTGGTTTTATATTTTTGTATTTTTCTTTTTGTGGTTTATATATTTACGATAATATACATGATCACTAACAAAGGATACACCTGAATAGTTTACCACCACTATTCAGCTGATTCTTCTGCCAATTCTTTGAGAGTCGCTGGAGTGAATGATTTCATGCCAAGCTTGTTGATCAAAAACTCGATTCGTCCTTGATCTAAGGCTTTGGTGAACATATCTGCCAGCTGATACTCAGTAGTGACAAAATACAGCTCGATCACTCCGTTCTCCACCTGCTCTTTAATGAAATGGTAGCGAATGTCTGTGTGCTTGGCCCGGGAGTGTTGAACATAGTTGCAGCAAAGGGCAATGGCGCTCTTGTTGTCACAATACATCGGGATTTTGTTGAATCCCAAACCGTAGTCAGTTAATTGTGATCTCATCCAAAGGACTTGAGCACAACAACCGGACCTGGCGATGTATTCAGCCTCCGTGCTAGAAATTGCAGCGCTTTTCTGCCTTTTTGAAGACCAACTGATCAATCTGTCTCCAAGGAGTTGCACAGATCTAGAAGTGCTACGCCTCGTGTCTTGACATCCAGCATGATCGGCATCTGCGTATGATATTAAAGCAATAGAGGAATCTTTCGGATACCATAGACCACGATGAAGTGTTCCTTTGAGATACCGAAAGATCCTTTTAACAACATGTAGGTGCTTTTCGGTAGGTCGAGCCTGATACCGGGCACACATGCATACAGCAAATTGGAAATCAGGTCTGCTAGCAGTCAGATATAGAAGGGTGCCGATCATCCCACGGTAAAGTTTTGGATCGACAATAATCCCATTCCTATCTTCATCTAACTTGGATTTCTCCACCATTGGAGTGTCCACGGGGTCACAATTTTCAAAGTTATATTTCTTTAAAGATTATAGAGCATATTTGGAATGATTAATAAAGATGCCTCTGGGATTCTAAGAAATCTGTAATCCTAAGAAAAATGAAATTTTTCCCATCATTGACATCTGAAAGCGTGTGGACATTATCTTCTCAAAGCATTTAGACAATTCTATGTTAGAGGCAGCAAATATTATATCATCAACATAAATTTGTACCAAAATCTTGTCGTTGTCCTCCTTGAGAGTGAATAGAGTAGGGTCCACCTTGCCTTTGGAGAAACCTTCCGAGATGAGATATGTTGAAAGGAGATCATACCACGCGCGTGGAGCTTGTTTCAACCCATAGAGAGCCTTCTTAAGCTTGTACACATGATTAGGAAACTCCGTGCTAACGAACCCATCCGGCTGACTAACATAGACTTCTTCCCTTAGTTCACCGTTCAAAAATGCCGTCTTCACATCCATTTGATAGACGATCATGTTCATATGAGCAGCATACACAAGGAATAGTCTAATAGCCTCCAATCTTGCAAAAGGAGAAAAAGATTCTTCAAAGTCTATACCCAAGGCTTGTTTATATCCTCTAGCAACCAATCTAGCCTTATTCTTCAATACTGCACCCATCTCATCAAGTTTAACCTTATAAACCCACAACAAAGTAAGGATGTTAACCTTGTCAGGGAGAGGAACTAATTCCCATACTTCAAGTCTTTGGAATTCATTTAGTTCCTCTTGCATGGCTTCAATCCAAGATGTTTGAGTCATAGCATGTTGCCAGTTTTTAGGTTCAACTTCGGAGAGAAATGCATCAAAGTTGAAATAGAGTGCACTCTCTTGTAATTGATGGCGTGTAGAGACTTGTCGATCTAGATCTCCAATGACATTCCTAATTGGGTGATCTTTTGTCAATTTAGTGCTATGGTTTTCAATCCTAGGTGGTCTGGAGTGAACAATAGAAGGAGCTTCTTCTGAGGTAGACGCGGCTGAAGGGTTTTCAGGTATCGGTACACCAAAGAAAGGAAGCTCTTGTAGGTGAGCATATTCCAAATCGTGATAAATAGAATCCTCTTCCACATCATTAGGCACAAGTAAGGGTGACGATTCAGGTGTAGTTTGAGAATCACTTGGTAAAGGTGCATCCGGTTCAATGTTAATTGAAGATGCATTTGATAAAGCTTCATTAGCTTGAGCAACCACTTCAGGGATTGGAGCGATCACTACAAGTGCTGGAACTTCATCATTCGGGGGATCAAAGAATTCATCAAACAACGGTTGAAACAGTTTATCCCACTCGGGCCTTGTAGGTGGTAAAAATGATGTATAAGTAGGATTATTGGGAACTAATCCGGAACTAATAGCACCGGTTCCCATCTCATGAAGCGCGGGTTCAGAGCTGCGTTGCTCAGAAGCCATCGCTGTCAGCTCATTGAAATCTGCGTCCATAGTTTCTACAATCTTACCAAGACGACGGTTGTAAATTCGGTATGCTTTCTTGGAGGGTGAGTAACCAATGAAAATACCTATATCGGCTTTCGGTTGAAGCTTGCCCAAGTTCTCACTATTAATGTTTGGATAACAAAGAGCACCAAACACATGAAAGAATGAAACATCGGGTTTACGATCATGTAGAAGCTCGTAAGGTGTTTTTCCATGGCGTTTCCGAATGATAGAACGGTTTTGGGTGAAACATGCAGTAGATATAGCTTCTGCCCACAAGAACAATGGAGCGTTCGCATAAATCAGCATAGTCCTAGCAGCTTCCATAAGCGTACGATTCCGTCTTTCAACGACACCGTTTTGTTGTGGAGTACGTGCAGCGGATGTTTCATGTGAGATACCAACTCCTTCATAGTAATCACGAAGAGTCTGGTTGACGAACACTGTTCCATTGTCTGTACGAATACGGCGGACAGTAGTATTCAAACGTACCTGTATGAATTTCAGAAAAGTGATGATAGCCTTTGGTGCTTCATCCTTTGTACGTAGAAATCTAACCCATGTAAACCTGGAGAAATCGACCACAATGACAAGAATGAATTTCTTACCGCTCACACTTTCAGTTCTCATTGGCCCACAAAGATCCGTATGCAAAAGATGAAGTTTTTCTTGATTGGTGTCTTCAGCTTTGGGCTTGTATGATTTCTTGGTACTTTTCCCCCTTGAACACGCGGAACATAAATGGTCCTTGTGAAATTTGAGCTTTGGAAGACCACGAACTAATTCGTTTTTAGCCAGATGATTAATAGCATTAAAGTTGAGATGAGATAATCTGCGATGCCATAACCATGACTTGGTCTTAGATGCTTTAGAGAGAAGACATACTGGAGAGGCGGCCATCATGTCTTTTAGGGACAACGTATAAAGATTTGCACCACGAGATCCCTTCAACAAGTCTTTTCCTTCCAAGTTGCGGATGAAACAAGTATGTTGTCGAAAAGCAACCTCTAGGTTGGAATCACAAAACTGTCCTACTGAAAATAAGTTATGACCAAGACCTTCTACATAGTATACCCTTGAAATCGTAACGTTTCCAATCTGATATTCACCATACCCCATTATCTTTGCAATATGATCATTACCGAATTTAACCGTTCCAAGAAACTTGCTGACGAAATTTCGGAGCATTGAGCGATCTTCGGTCATATGCTTTGAACAACTGGAGTCCAAATACCAGAGGATGATTTGGACCACCTGAAAATATCACCAGACGAGGACAATGTAGAGGTATCGGAATCTGAATGTTCCTTGTTATTAGCAGGTACAGATTTAATAATCTTAGATTTGCTAACTTTAGGTTTCTTAGATTTCCTAGCCTTCTTCTTCCTAATTGGTGGTGTAGATTCTAGTTGGCTTAAATCCTGAGGTATTTCTTCACTGATAGGCACTATAGTGGGGGCTGACCTAATTAAAGGGCGCTGTTTCCATACTGTAGTGCTAGTGTTCCTAACTAAAGGACGCTGAGACCTAACCTCAATGGATGCATTCCTAGTTAAAGGGCACATTGTTCCATCTAATGTAAAGGTCCTACCAGTGGGACGCCATTGCCATCCAACTTGGGGACGAGTTCTACCAGTTGGCTTCCATTCAAGATTATTCCTAATGGCATTCATTTCATTCACATGATCAATAAGACACAAATCATGACGTTGGGAAAACATACATTCATTACAATTCCAACAATTCAAATTAGAATTCACGAATGGTTTAGGCTTCTGCACAGGCGCAGAGCTTTTAGTCTTAACATGATTCTTTTTATTTAAAACTGAACTAACATTCCTATGGTGAGCTTCTACTTTCTTCTTGTTGGTACTACTAGTGGAGGGCTTGATCTTATCTCTCTTGAGTGGCGATCCTTTATCCTTAGTAGACTCTTTTACTCCTGTAGAAGGCAAAGTGGGAACATTAGCAACAGATTTTAAAGGTGCCTTACTTGATGGTGCCAATGACGGTTTTGCTCCTGGGGTCTTATTGAATAGAGTTACAGCAATGGGACGATTAGTGAGTAGTGCAGAACCTGGTTTACCTATGTATTGCAAGTAGGCTAAGCAATATTGAACACGCTTAATATATCCATGGGCTGAATAATAGTAGCTACTTGAGGGATCTAAGGCATAAAGATCGTCTAAGATATCCCTAACAAGATCTACATGCTTAATTGCATTCCTCATATAATCATTGTAGGTAACCGGGTTTTTCTTATGGAGCGGGTTCTTATAGAGCACTAGAGGACGGTGCAGAGTCGGTAGCTAAGTTATCAACAGCTTCTTGTCGGGTGAGAAGAAGTGTCTCCTTTAACTCGGCCAAAACCATGTTTTTGTCAATGAGCAGGATGTTTAAGTCAGAGATTTCCTCACACTTTTGGTTCAGTTGTTCAACATAAGATTGTTGCTGTGCTGCATTAAAAGCTAAGCGTTCTTCTATTGAACCATAAAGAGCGGATAGTCCCTATCTTGCCCGATCCATCTCCCCTAGAATAGACGAAAGTCTAATTTCTAAGTCCTGGTTTTTAGACTCTGCGGCCTCTAGTTCCAATTTTAGTGTTTCATTTGATGACACATCTCTCTTCAATCTCATAATCTCTTCCTCTAATGCCTTAACTATTGCAATCATCTTGTCACTCGTCTCAACACCGTTTTCACAACCATTTGATATCAAAAGATCCTCATTTTGAGTTTGTTGTTTTAATTCTAAAGATATACAATGTTGTTCGAGTTGATTAAAGCGTTTTGAAAGTAAATTATAAGAATCTTGTAGCTTTAAAAATTCAGCGTTAGATTCGTGACAAGAATGATTATCTACCTCATTTATAGTATCAGCAACATTTACAGAGAGATCACACACAGCATCACAAATATTCACAGCATCACAGTTAATCATAGCGGATGTAAGCTCATTCGAATAATTGACATTTACAGTAGTAAGCACATCACACGAAATTACTTTGGACAAGAATCGGTCATATTCGGATAAAATCTTTTCCTTTTCAATTAATTGAAGTTCGTAAGCGGTGTCCATTTCATAAAACACTTTTTGAACTTCTCCAATTTCAAACTCAAGATTTTCCTTAAGAGATGCAAAACTTCCTTTTAGACTTTCGACAAACGGATTGATCTCATTCTTAAACACCTCGTTCATGTGTTCGAAAGCCCATTCTCCGGCGTTTAGGCCATTTAAAGTCGTACATTCCAAGATGACCTTGTCAAAATTAGTAAAGTATTGATTAATCTCTTGCAAGTTTAACCATACAGTGCTAACAGGTGGAAGATCCTTTGGAATTTCCTTAGGGCCTCCCATTTTGACAAGTGTAGGAAGTGTACTAGGGTTTTCTTCATTTAACATGTAGGTTGGTGCTGTGATAAGATCTTTATCCATATGGAAGCGAATTCTAAAGTCTGTTTTTGCAAGCTCCTGATTCATTTTGAAATAATCACACTCGGGATATTTTGCAAAATTGTATGACCGATCCTCATCAACTAGATCCTTACTTGTCCGATCATCGAAAATAACAATCGATTCTAAGACCAATCCTAATTGGGTTGCATTATAAAGTCTTGGACTATGACTTAAAGCTTGTTTTGCATACCGTGGGTTAGGGGGAAGGCCTTTTTGACGTGATAAGTTAAATTATCTAAATGAAGCATCAAATAAGTGCACTAGTTGAGAAGCAGCGTATTGTCTTAAAAGGAAGTAATCTAAACTTCTAATCTTATTAGCCGCATTAATTTCCATTCCATTCTTCTTAGACTCGAGTAATTCAAAATCCGTTTGAAGTTTTTGAAAATTAGTGACCACTAACTCTTTTTCTTTAAGTTCATTAGAAAGATCTGCTCTTAAGGTTTCAATTTCTTGCAAATGACCCATTTGTTTGTTTCGAAAATGATCATATTCGGGATTAGTGAGAACACTAGACGAAGGAACTAATTCCAAAGTTTGAACTTTCTCATTGCATAAGGCAAGCTCATCAGACAAATTCTTATTCTTAGCTATGGTTTCTAATAGTGCAGCATTCATTTGGCTAAGTAATGTAGCAGGAACCATGACCAAATCTTGTTGAGCAGGAGTATGCGTATGCGAAATGGCTCCCGGTTGTGATTCACTCAAAGTCTGGGGACTCACATTGATATTACTATCATTGATTGTCTCCTCATTTGAAAGACTCACCACCGAAGATTCATTCGAATCAGCACGCTCTTGGACAACTTGATGTGGTTGAATACAAGTATCAGTGGTATTATCAGTGGTATTAATAAGTACCTCAGATCTTTTTTCTGGCCCTAAGCTGGAGATAGTTGCCATAAGAGCTGCCTGTGCAGATTGAAGTTCATCACAGTCTGAATCATACGCATCAAGATCATCTGCTTGGTATGCTGCATTCTGTGTGGTGACAACGTCTTGTTCAGCAATCCCTGGATCAGCAAGAAATGTAAGCTCCTCTTCATCAAGTTCCCTTCCTTGTGCCTGAGCATTCACCAGATAAATCTTCTCTGCAAACCATTGACCATCCCTTCTCTTCTTGGGTTTCTTGCAATCCCTGGACACGTGACCTTCTTCCTTGCAGTTGTAGCATGTAATCATTCGCAACTTGCCTGTGGGATTAGCCCGTGGAGGAGTGTTGACCATTGGAGCAGGATTGACCGTGCGAGCATTGGTAGTTGATGTAGTAGGTCTCCTCTGATAAGGTTGAATAGGTTGAACCATTACCCTGCCATTCTCAATAGTAGCTTGTTGGCGAGAATTGGATGATTTCCTCAGCTGATTGTTAGTAGGAGCTGATCCTCTAAATCCTCGTTTGCTTAAAGTCCTTGTGAGATAAGCAGACATAGTGGCTAACACTTCAACTGGGTCAGTTCCTTGTTTGAATTCAGGAATAGGGACTTCATCATCATCACAATATAGTGCTTGGTCTTGTTGAGCTGCGTAAGCACTAGAAGGAATACCCATGTGGTCAGAGTAGCTTGATGGATATGCTGCATTCTCTTGATAAGAAGAATATGAAGACTGAGCATAAGGTGCAATGCTTGCTGGGTGATGTTGTGAAGCATAGTGTGTTGAAGGTGCATTAAACCGATATTGTTGCTGATGTGAGGTGGGTGGTTGCGGTAGAATCGAATATTGGGGGAAGCTTGGTGTCATGTAAGGTGATGGATGATAGGCTTGGTGTCCCAAAATATAAGGAGTGTTGTTGTGTGACAAGCTTGGTTGATTCGCCATCAAAGATAAAGAATCAGGGTACATACCTCGAGGCGAACGGTGTATGATCACATGTTTCTCATGCTGCTGAAGAAAAGCATAGAGTTGATCGAAATTGCACTTATGCAAATCCCTGGTTAACTTAACATCGGTAATATACTCACCCCATTCAGCTTGAGGTAAAGTATTCAAAAATTTGGTGTTAACCTGGAATGGAGCAATCACGAGATTGTATGCATTCAGATCATTCATGAGAGTAGTGAATCTGAAGTAATAGTCGTGAAGCGTTTCCCCTGGGTTGTACGTGAATCTATCAAACAGATCATACAACTGACATTCCCTCTCCTATTTGGTAAGAGATGTACCTTGTAGCAACACCTTTAAACGTTCCCATAAATACTTTGCCACCGTATACTGACTTACCATTCGATAGATGTCATGTGGAAGAGCTTGGAGAATGGTTTGAAGAGCCTTTTCGTCTGCATCGGCAACAAGTTGTTGAGCTGGTGTAAGTTCTTCAAACTCCCTTGGTCGAGTCACATTGTTAACCACGATGGTACCATAATCAAGTGGACCATTCAGAATTGACTTGACCATAAGCCTCCCATATACCGGTTTTCCCTTAAGGTAAGACATCATCCGGCCTTGCCATGCTTCAAAAACTTCTTTGATGAGAATTGGAGGGCGATTATCCGTTCCCGTAATGACGGAAATATCCGTAAGTGATGTCATCTGAGGCATTACTGAATTCGGATTCATTTTGTTCACTTCAAAGAGACAAAGATTATCGGTTGATCGAGCAGTGAAGTAAAGCTTGTGAATTGTGTTGAGTTTTTGTTGTAAGAAACCAAGATTAAATCCTCTAAAAGATCGTCAAAAAAACAAGTAAAATATCCCTTGATTTGGAACATTTGTTGATTCGGAAGTGTTGATTCGGAAGATTTTGGCTTGGAATACCTTGATTCGGAACTTTTGGTTCGGAAGATTTGATCCGGAACTTTCCCTTGATCCGGAACTTTTCCCTTGATCTGGAACTTTCCTTTGATCCGGAACTTTCCCTTGATCCGGAACTTTACCTTGATCCGGAACTTTCCTTGATCCGGAACTTTTGGTTCGGAACTTTCCTTGATCCGGAACTTTTGGTTCGGAACTTTTTGGTCCGGAACTTCTGTTGATCCGAAACTCTTTGATCCGGATGTTTTTGGTTCGGAACTTTACTGGGTAAACAGAAACTTGTTTCGTATGAACAGTCGATCAAAAAATGATGAAATAAACCCAGATTTTTACCAAATAACCCAACAAGTTTTTTTATTTCTACAATAATAAGTAAAAACTAATACTTACTAATCCCAATCACAAAAACACCAAAAAAACTCCAAGAATCAAGATGGATCTTCTTAAAGAACACTAATACAATCAAAAACTAAAAAACAACACAAATCATTACCTTAAATCACCCCATAGCTCTTGATACCAAATGTAGAATCTTGATAACCTATGAATCTATGAAGTGGGTTGAAGATTCCTAGAGAGAGAAACTAGAGAGAGAAAGTGAGAGAGAAACTATGTGTTTTTATTAAATGAAAACAAGGAATGAACAACAACCAACCCCTTTCCATGGTGGAAAGGGGTATTTATATCCAAGGCCTTATTTGGGCTTGGGCCGACCCATGACAAGCCCATGGGTCGGTTTCTTACTTAACTTAATAAGTAACACTAACTACGAGCTATTACAACATTAATAATATTGTGGAGTGACCGATACTTCTAATATACGTAAAAACGTATTTCTAACAAATAACGTCGTGAATTAAAGATGTTGTGGGTATTTGATCGTAACCATGAAAACCACTTTAAATTCTAACAAAGTGTTTGAAAAACATTTAACACCTTGCTAGTTTTGTCGTTTCAGAAATGCTCCCCCTTCACATGTGCATCGATAATCGTAAGTGTTTTGCACATGTAGGTAAGAGTTAAAGTGCTTGAGTCTTATATAAGATCACATTTTAATCATATTTTCTCCCCTATCTCTAATATATAAAATCTTTTGATATTAGAGATACCAAATTTGATTAAAATATATTTTGAAAAATAGTCTTGAAAATCTTCGGGAGAAAGATGTGCTATTCTTTTGCATGAAGTTGAATTGCTCCCCCTCAAAAATTGATCCAATGGAATTGTCATTACGAGGATTTGATCCACATTAAACTTTTGAGGATAGGATTTGTTGAACACACAATTTTTGAAAGATTTTGAATATCATTGAGAAATTCTTGAAAAAATTGTGTTCAACGCTTTTTGAAAAATCAATTCTTTTTGACGAAAAGGTTTTTCTAAAGCATAAACTTGAGTTCATAGACTTTGAATGTCTTGATGAATCCACTCAAGTGTAAGAAGATTTAATTTCTTTTGCTAAGGGTAAGAGTACAAAAGCGTACACTCCCCCGTGAATTTAGATCTGGGTTGCAATCTGAATGTGATTACAAGCCATTGTGTTGAGCTCAAAACGTGGAATGTTTTGTGACAAGCTCAACCCAAGATGGATTGCTCTACCCGTTTTGGAAATATTGTCCAAAATAGACAATTTCCTTTAAAAAAGATAGAAATGACATGTTTTGAAGAATATTTACAACTTTCATTCAAGCTTTATGTACACACCCGTGTCGTTATTGAGCGACATTTCTAGGTACGTCCATATTATCGATATTAAAAGACATGTCGAGAAGAATATTTTTGGATTATCAAAGATTTTTTAATTTTGTATTTTGCTTTTTGATTAATATTTACAGGTAGATGTTTGATAGATGAATCAAGCAGGCTTCTTTGCCAGAACCTCCAGTTCTGCTGGAGTCAAACATCTCATACCAATTTGCCTAACTAGATACGCAAACCTCTCTTTCGAAAGAGCTTTTGTAAACAAGTCAGCTAATTGGTAATCAGTTCCAACAAAGTATAATTCAACAATACCCTTTTCAACTTGTTCCTTAATGAAGTGATATCTGACATCGATGTGCTTCGTGCGGGAATGCTGTACCGGGTTGCAGGAGATGGCTATGGCTGACTTTGAGTCATAGTACATAGGTATTTTATCAAAGTGGAATCCATAATCCGTGAGTTGTGTTCTCATCCAAAGAACTTAAGCACAACACGCATATAGAGACACATACTCCGCTTCGGCTAATGACAGTGACGTGCAATCCTGCTTCTTGGAAGACCATCCCACAAGCTTATCTTGTCCTAGAAATTATGCAACACCAGAAGTACTTTTACGTATATCAAGACACCCTACATGATCAGAATCTGAATAGGCCGTTAGAAAGAAACTGGGTTCCTTCGGATACCAGAGTCCCATGTGAATGGTATTCTTAAGGTACCAAAAGATCCGTTTAACCTCCTTGAGGTGTTTTTCAGTGGGCCGTGCTTGATATCGTGCACAATAACACGTAGCATGATGAATATCAGGTCTGCTTGCTGTCAAGTACATGAGGGACACGATCATGGAACGATATCTCGTTTGATCTATGGGTAATCCCTCCAAATCAGCATCTAGGGATGTGGTTGATAATGGTGTCCCAACAGGGTCACATGATGTCATACCATGCTTTGTGATTATCTCTTGACAATAATTAGCTTGGTTAATGAAGATACCACTTGGGGATTGGTGAACTTGAATTCCTAGAAAGAATTTTAGTTCGCCCATCATAGACATTTCAAATCTGTTGTGCATTACTTTTTCAAACCATTTTGAAAGTTTTAGGTTTGTAGACCTGAAAATAATGTCATCAACATAAATTTGCACAAGCAAAATGTCATCCCCATATTTATAAGTGAACAAAGTTAAATCAATGGAACCTTTTGAGAAACCTTTGGAGACCAGAAATTTCGAGAGCTCGTCGTACCACGCCCTTGGAGCTTGCTTGAGTCCATAAAGTGCTTTGTGGAGACGATACACCTTGTCAGGATAATGAGGATTGACGAATCCTTCCGGCTGCGAGACATAAACTTCTTCCTTTAAAGGACCGTTAAGAAATGCCGTCTTTACGTCCATTTGATAAACGATGAATCCCTTATGTACAACATAAGCAAGGAAAATCCTGACTGCTTCCATTCGAGCTACTGGTGCAAATGATTCTTCAAAATCAATACCCTCTTTCTGTCCATACTCTTTAGCCGCTAGCCTAGATTTATTCTTGATGATCGTGTTTTCTTCATCCATCTTGTTTTTCCATATCCATCGAAGATTTAATGGTGTTACATCGTATGGTCTGTCAACAAGTTCCCAGACTTTAAGTCTTTCAAATTGTTGAAGTTCATCCATCATCGATTCAATCCAAGCATGATCAGCTAATGCTTCTTTGATGTTTTTCGGTTCAGCTGAACTCACGGCAAGTGCGAACATACAAACATCGGCATCAGTGTTAAGTTGTCGTCTTGTGCGAACAGGCTGTGAAGGGTTTCAGATGACATGAACCAAAGGATGATCTCGGGTCCAATGATGTGTTGAAGGATGTCGTTGGTAGAACGTGTGCATATTTGACGGATCAACATGGCGAGTAGAATACTCTCTAATTCGTGTACCGGTGTACCGAATGGGTTGTTAAATTCGTCTTCGTCGGATAATGCATTGTCTTCTTGATTTGTGTTCTCTGGAGCAATGACAGTAGTTGTGGATGTTGTAGGATCGATTGTTGAAGTGATATTCTGAGGAGGTAAATCTGCAGCAACCCGTGTTGAAGTAGATGAAGTTGTATCCGGTTGTTGACGATGATCGGTATCATCATTCTTATCATGAGTGACAGCGGAAGACTTCGATACAACTTGTTTCTCCCCCATGAAATATTCGTCATACATTGGTCCATATAACATTTCCAACTCTTCAATTGTCGTGTCGACTGTCATATCAGCTCTAGGAACATTTTCTGGAACCAGCATTGAACTTGACGGTTCATTGCTGTGGTCTTGAGTTTCGAGTTCCGTGCGGTTGTGAACGGAAGTCGTTTGTCGTTGTAGATCGGGACTTAAACTGTTTTGTTCATGTGCTATTTCTTGCAATTCATCAAATCAGATGTGAATTGTCTCGACAATCAATTTTGTTCTCTTGTTGTATACTCTATACCCCTTTGACTGCGTTGCATATCCCACAAGAATACATGCATCATGAATTATGTGATATGGTGTCTTTTCATGTCTTGGGATAATTAAGGAACGGTTTTGTGTGTAGCATGCGGTTGACACGGCTTCGGCCCAAAAGTATAGTGGAAGTTTTGATGCGGATAATAATGTTCGAGTAGCTTCAACCAAAGTGCGGTTTTGTCTTTCAACAACGCCGTTTTGTTCGGGTGTTCGAGCAATAGATGTTTCATGTTCAATCCCTTCGGCTTCAAAATACTTTCTCAGATTTGAATTTAAAAATTATGTACCTCTATCAGTACGAACCACTTTAACTTGAGCTTGAAGACCACGTTGTATCAGTTTAAGAAAGTTGATGAGAACTTCGGGTGTTTCATCGTTGGACCTCAAGAAGTGAGTCCATGTATACCTTGAGTAATCATCAACAATTACCAGAATATATTTCTTTCCATTGATACTCTGAACACGCATGGGACCACACAGATCCATGTGAAGAAGATCTAACCGTCCTTTTGAGCTTGGTGTAGTCTTTGTTTTGAAGCTACTTCGTTTAGCTTTACAAAGCTCACGAGAAGAACAAAGATGATCTTTGATGAATTTCAAACTTGGAAGGCCTCTCACAATATCTTTCTTGGAAAGCAAGTTAGAGATGAGAAAGTCGTTGATGCCATAACCATGCCTGAGTCGTTGAAGCTTTAGCCATGAAGCAAATTGGAGTAGATGAAGTTGTGTCTTAAAGTGAAATTGTGTAAAGATCAGTACCCCGTGTACCGGTAAGTAAGTCATTCCCATCATAATCACGAACAAAACATGTCTTCTTTCTGAAAGCAACCTCCAAATCCGCATCACAGAATTGACCAACCGAGAAAAGATTGTGATTGAGCCCTTCGACGTAGTATACCCTTTTAATCATAATATTCCCCTGAACCAAATCTCCATATCCTAGGATCGGTGCAAATTGATCATTTCCGAATCGGACCGTACCCAGGAACTTCTCCACGAAGTTAATTAGAAGCTTGAGATTCCCCGTCATGTGCTTCGTGCATCTAGAGTCCAGTATGAAGAGAATTATTTGTATCACCTGCAGAAGAGTTAGAACACAATGGAGAATTTGCTAAATTGGATACCACAATATTTGTGATTATAGAATCATTAGTGTCCTTAGCAACATTTAAAGGCATACTAAAACTCGTAGTCACATTTTATGTCCTAACTTTAGGCATCCATTTATATCCGGGAGGACATTGATTAGCAAACCACCATTTCCAAGACTTACTAGAAGACTCATATAATTCCTTAATTTTGCTTCTAGGGTTCTTAGTGGTGGAGTCTGATGCATTACTTTTCTTAGTGGGGGTAGCACCAGAATGGTTCACTTTGCGTTTGGGTTTACTAGCTCTAATACGCATTGCAACTTGCTTCTTAGTTCTAGTATCTACGCCTTTGACTTTATTCATAGCACACATATAATGATTAGCATTAGCACACTTTCCATATTTGACACAAACAAATTTCACATTCATAGCATTCAAATCATTCACAGCATTCAAATCGTCATTACATGCGATTACAGACTTGTTATTCTTAAAAACATTCAAATTCCTAGGGTGTTCTTCTACTTCCTTCATCTTCCCTTGATTCTTGTGTTTCCAGACCTTATCATTCACTTGAGTGCGCTTAAGCTGAGGCCGGCTAACACTAGTAGTGGAAACTATTCCTGTAGTAGAAGACACACGAATATTAGAGTTTCTAGAAGTCTGAGGCGAGTGAGTATCTTTGTTTGTGGGATTAGTGGGCATTCTATACATCCCTGGTTTAATCACATTATTGTGCTTAACGCTTGGTGCTATAGGATTCCTTATGGGTTGATTCTCTGGTAACCTTTCCTTTCCATCCATCTTGGGGGCAAACACAGGTTTTGCAAACGAGGAATTTGATAAAGGAGATGGTTTTCCCAAGATAGAGGATTTATTTACTTTAGAGGCATTGGGTTGTCTAACAACAAGTAGGTCCCACGATTTTCCCACCCATTTTAGCAACGAGTTTCTACAACTCTGCTATCGCTCTGTCCCTGTCTTGTAATTGAGCTTTCAACCCTTTAATTTCCAAATTCTGTTCATTCATTTCTCGAAATGTTTGGGAAAGTTTTTCTTGCAATTTATTATCATGTGGAAAACTACCAACGTCTTTTTGCAAAGCAAGTTCAAGTGAATGACAATGTTTTTGAAGGAAATTAGTTTTGTGTTGAAGTAACTCAAAAGCCTTTTTGTCAACATTTTCTTTACGTTTCGAAAGCTCAATTTCAAGACGTTCACATTCTTTGATCTTATCAAGATACTGGCATGCAACTTCAGAATATTCATCAATATCAGCACAAGATGTAATACAAGCATACATAACATCTTTAGAAACGCATTCTTGCAAGAGTAAATCATATTCATCTGGGAAATCAGACTTCTCCATTTGAAGATCATCAATTTGTTTCTCAAGAGATTCAACATATTTTAAATCATCATACATTTCAGTCTGAATGAACTCCTCAAGTTGAAGAACAGTTTCTTTAATCAATGTCGTGTTTGGAATTAAGAGTTCTTTCACAAGCAAGGTAATATCTTGAGGAAACGGACGTGTCCACTCAGCATTTTCACGTTTTGCCCAGTCTCTTTCAACAATAGATTTAACATTATCTATGTGGTGTTTAAGAATACCTGATGTTTTCCTACTCTTGCTTTTAGATTCATCTAGAGGGAGTTAGTTTATGTATTTGTAAACATTAGATTTCTTAGGGGCAAATGCTTTCTTCTATTGAATTCTCTTTTGTTTGCATTCTAGAATCACTTCCTCACGAGTTTTCTGAGTTTGTTTGTTGAAAAGACCATAAAGACTATTCTCATAAGCATAATTATATGGTTTCACAAACTCCTTATTGACAAGTGGTTGACTATCATCATCCCAAAGGGCAGTCTCTTCACTATCAGCACTAATAGGCATGCTATCAAGATCAGTCCTTTCAGTCTCATCAAGATAAAGATGCGGGTTCGCAGCTTGAGCTTTGGCAAGGTACTCAGGACTTGCAAAGCTAGCTTGACCCTTAAACATCGACGGAGGTGCTAGCATTCTTACGGATTGAATAGAATCATTCGTTTTATAAACAACGTTCTTCAAAAATTCGACTTGTTCTTCTAGTTTCGTTACTTTTTTGGTTTCTTTATCATATCTACTTTTGAAGTCTTGTTTTAACGCATCTACCTCTTGTTTCTTATCCTCAAGAATTTTAGTAGAATCTGTAGTGGTCATAGAGAGCTTTTGTTCAAGTTCATTAACTTTGGTATTGGCAAGGTACGTTTTTTGACGTTCATCCATTAAGAAAACATTATATTGACGCTTCTCTTTGGCTAATAACTCAAGAGTGGTATTATATTTGTTTTCAAAATCGTCCTTTTGACTTTTTAACGCACTTCCCTTGTACCCCTCAAGCTCTTTGGTTTTCTGAAGGAGCTCATCTCTATAGCTTTCAGTCATCTCAGTAGATTTGATAAGAGTAGCTTTGCATTCTTCAAAACATTGAGTGAGCGTAGCGTTTGCCTTCTTTAATTGCTTTTGACTCTTTTTATTTTCAGTGACATCTTTTTGTAAAGTAGCAATTAAATTAGCAAGCGCAATACGTTCCTCTTCATCATATTCATTTGCATGTTGATCATCCTTAGACTCATTATTGCACATGTCTGATGAATCGGGTGTGGTATTACTATCAACCGTTTCCATCATACACGTGTCATTAATGGCATTGGGTAGATCACTATGCTCAGGAATATCACCAAACACATTATATTCATCAGTAGTGTGTACCTTATCGATTGGCTCAGTGTCAAAGATAGGGCCATTGTCATCTTCAGTGACTTTGAGAACTTCTTCAACCTTTGCCATGTACGAGTAATGTGCATCAAGCTCTTGATCAGAATCTTCATCATCAGTATCATCAAGCATTGCTCCTTCCTCAGCTGACAATTTAACCCCTGCTTCCATTTTCTAGCATAGCAGCATCTTTTCCTTGTGATAGCTGGAGTCTCTAACCCTTTTTGGCTTCCTACATTCCTTTTCCATATGCCCATAACCTTGGAAATTAAAACATTGAATCCCACTCTGCTGAACCACTTAACTTCCAGCAGTTTCCCTATTCCCGGTAGCAGCAGCAATCCTCTGAGTATCATACTTGGCAGTTTTTCGATCATACCTTGCAGAACCCTCAACATGTGTTGGATGATGTCGATCATACCTAGAAGGACTTTCACCACGTCGACGTGTGTCATACCTTGGAGGACTCTCAACATATCGGTTCTTTGTGTTAGATGATGTACGAATATTGTTGTTGGTGGGTTTCTAGATTTTCTTGTAAGTCTTCATTATGAAATCAATTTGTTGTTTCATCTCTCGGTTCTTTTGAGCTTGATCTTCATCACTATCTTCTTCAGATGAGGACTCAGATGGTGGTGATGGTGCTCTTGGCACTTTACCTCGAGATTTTGTGGATGATGAAGACTTAGATGATGTGGAAGATCGTGGTGAAGATGATGTAGTGGAGTATGGCTTAGGAGCACGAGAGTGATGATCTTGAACATGTTGTGTGGTAGTCACTAAAGCAATTGGATTAGCCGTCTTTGCAACACGTTCAGTTTGAATCTCATTTGCTTCATTCTGAAATTGCTTCAAGATGTCAAAGAGTCGATGATATGAGACCTCGTCTAACTTTTCTTGTTGTTTCACCAAAGTGACGAACCGTGTCCACTCGGGTTGAAGTTGTTGAAAAATTAAACATTGACTTGCATGGTGGAGACTTGCAGATTATTTCTTGTCATGTCATTCATCATCTTATAAAACCTGGAGTAGTAAGATTCAATTGATTCTCCATCCTTTGAAGTAAAATTGCCAAAATTCCAAAACAAGTTTTTTTTGACATCTTGTTTGTTGAGTGATTCTCCTTGTTGCAAGCGTTCAATCGCAGTCCACATTTCATGTGCTGTCGGGCATGCATCAACCGTGGAGTAAATATCATCTCCAATCCCACTTAAAACCATATAAATGGCTTCCTTCTCCGCATCATGCCAAGCATAATTTTCAGGTGTGAGACCGGCTCTTATTTCATCACGTTCACTTGCAGGTATTGGATCAGTAGTATCTGTGGCTGCTCTTGGAGGAATTGAGATCTTCTTAAATATATATGGTCCATGAGTAATAAATTTTCTCAAGGCATCACCATTAGGTCTTGTATCAAGGTATCATATGAAACGTGATTGCCATTGAGCATACCGACCAGATACAAGCATTCGCCACCATTATGTTGTTGTTCGTCACACGATATTCGGCAGTAGAGTCCATCTCAATATTCTCTGAAATGATGAAGTGAATATGGATCTTAACTAGATTTGTTGTGAGCGTTGTTGTGGTTTAAATTCCGAAAATTTCAATATTTCTCCAGTCTGACAATAAATTCAACAGTCCGACAAAACGGTAGACCAAAAAAATTTGTAATCGCCAAATTTTTGAAATCGAGCTAGAAATGTCCTAAAACTAGTAATGAAAAAATTTGAATTTACTTGACGAAAAAATTTTAACTCCTCAAACAAAATTTAGCAAAACACATCATCGGAATGTTGTCGGAATCACTTATCGGAATACAATCAGAATCCCTTCGTCGGAATGATGTCGGAATGTCTTAATCGGAATGCAATCGGAATCCCTTGTCGAAATGATGTCAGAATGTCCTAATCGGAATGGAATCGGAATCCCTTGTCGGAATGATGTCGCAAAAGACCTTGTCGGAATACCAAATCAGAATGTAATCGGAATATTTTACGTCCAATCGGAATGTGATCGGAAAATCTGGTCGGAATGTTTAAACCCTTTTCCGATGCGACTGATCGGAACCACTAATCCTTTTTCCGATGACACTGATCAGAATAATAGTACTGTTTCGAGATTTTTAGGTAAAAAGATGAGATTTTCGACAAGAAATCCGTGATTTGAACAAACCAAATGTGACCAATCCCTACCACAACTATGTAGAAGATTTATATCAAGATTTAGAGCTTGGAAAACACAAAAAAAGTCTTGAATTCAAGATGATTATAGGAGAAAATCACACGAACCAAGTAAAATCAACAACGAATCACAAAACTACCCCATGGCGATTGATACCAAATGTTGTCCCTATATTTTTGTGATGATTAAGCAAGGAAGAAAGAAAGAAAATAGATGAAGAAGAGATGGATTCCTAGAGAGAGAAAGTAGTGAGAGAAAGTAGAGAGAGAGAGGATTAACTTTGGGAATCTTAGATTAGAAGTGAGAAAATGAACAACCAACCCTCCTAACATGCTAGGATGGTAGTATATATAGTCCACCCACATGCGGGCTTTTAATGGACTATATATTGGGCCGGGCTTGTCTTTTGGACTTTAATTAGTTTAAATCCAAGCCCGTAAACCACGACTAATTAACTACCTATTACAACGTTCTAACTAATGTTACAATAATAACCTATGACCGAGCATTCTTGTTTGACTCAATATTTTGAGGCTAACAAATACTTTACCTAAGAATCTCACCACGGGAGAATTGGACAAGAAGGGAATATCAATTTATCAAATAAAACAATTTCCACAGATGAGTAAATTCGACTTAGAAGAATAAATAGTATGGGCACATATGTAGGTGTCCCTATCAATATGTCCCTATTTTTCACTTCTTGCAGATCTCATAAAATTTAATCTTTCACAATCTTCAAAGAAAATTTAGTGTTTATTAATAGTTTCATGGTGACTACTAATCAGCCTTGCATGGTCACTTCCAAATTGTATGTAGGCGCGCAACTATATACAATTTCAAGATTAACGATGCAATACTCAGTTCGTCAAAATTTTATCATCATGTTTAAAATATATATTCATGCTTAATTCAAAATGAATTTACAGATATATTCTTTATCATGGAAACAATTAAGTTTTCCAAGATGTTTCATAAACAACTTCATTTCGATAACGATTATTTATAAATCTCACTTTAAATAATTCATATGGTGATGAAAATTCAATTTTTCCCCAAGGGATACTATTGTATCTTATAAAAACAATGAGTCATCTACAAAAGAGTGATGAGGAGTGGTTCACCAAGAACTAACTACAATATATCAGGAAATGAGCTTAGCAAAATAATTATGAGGTTCATGACCTCAATGGCACTCAAAAAGAATAATCCACAACGTAACTCAATTCGAGATGAGTACTCGTTCAATGGTTGCATCACTAATTCAATCATTAGGATGAAGCAATAAAAGATAGATAACATCGACACATGTAGAATTTAGCAATCAAAGGTAGTCTTTTCATTAATCACAAACAAGTCAGGTTGTACCGTAACATATTACGTGTCACTATGTCATACAATTCCAAGAACTCATCCTACCAACTGGTGTCTTAGTTTAGTTAGGGATTTTTAAAAGATACCACAATGAATACTAATCTACAAGAGTCATTAGGTGTTCCACATGTCCCGAAAGATCCATCGGTCCCAATTTCAGAAGAAGATTTCTTCAATTTATTTCTTGGACACTGGGCATCCTCATTAGTGGACAATAGCCTAGGAAAAACCCTTAACACGAATCAACAATCAATTAAAACCTAATAATTCAATCACAGAACTTAACGACTTCCTCTTAACAATCTCATATTCCATACGGGTTAAATTTTATTTTTATTCAAGTTTCAATCAACGTATACTCAATGCGATATCCTACCTCATTCTCCAATACTTTCAAACTTATTCTTAGACCTTAAAAGGGCAATAAAAGCTCGATATAAGCAACACTTAATTTCCAATCCTATAGCTCTTACAACAATAGTTATCAAATGAGTCACTAGTATGAAATGACTCGATCATTCAATTAGAATTCTTGGAAAGGTACTAGTGGCATGAGGCTATTGGGTAATGGTTCTAATGACAGCCTCAAGTGCAACATTCACCCTTTCGATTTCAAATTTAAGAATTGGATGACAACGATTCAGATGACATCGATATTAGTTTTAATCTCACCAATTCTTCTTCAATATCACAATCAACTGATATCAACATTTCTATGAATATCAACCATTTTGTTGGGATCATAAATATCCACAACTTGGTTTAGATCTGGAATAGCTAGAATTTCCTACGGGAATAGCTTCGATTGATTTGCTAGGGGAGTTAGGGTTCCTTGTGACAATCTACGTCGTATAAATACCTCGTATAAATATAGAAATAATCATCAAACAATCATGTAATCAAATTACATCATATGTATATATATAATCCAAGTTATATATATATATATTAAAATAACACTTCTCAGTCTGGCCTTGTCAGTAACTCGGGAATTCTTCGGCACCATTATAGTCAAAGATTTTCAGACATTTTGAGAAAAATGTTTATAGTTAAAAGATTTTGAAATGTTTTACTCAAAACCTTAGTTTTAAAAATCTTTCCTTCTCTATAACGAGAGCTCTGGTACCAAACTGTAACACCCCCATATTTACACAATTCAATACAACGGAAGACTCGTTGGTGTTACTGGATAGCACATTACTCACATCATAGACAACGCTTAAAAATCGCGTCGTTTAATAATAAAGCATTTCCATTCATAAATATCAAATTTACATGGGTCCCAAGTCATATTCATTTCATACAATTTTACAAAAGATTTGAATGGAAATTGTTATTTAAGTGCGGGCCATGAATTCTTGTTGTCTTCCTGAGAATTACCTTCAAGTACCTGAGATAAAACATGTTAAAAGAAAAGGTCAGCGAAAACGCCGAGTGAATTCATAGGTTTAATGAAATCCATCAATATAACATCGGTATAAAACTATTACCGAAAATCATTTTGTACAAATCTTTGTAATAGGCCATAAAATAGCCAAAGTCATTTTATACAAATCCTTTTCAAAAATCATCATATAGGCTTTTGCCTTAAAAATCATTATACGAACCAAAGTCGTAAAAACATCATACAATACGTTTTATAACGTTGTATATAGTTAAATAAAAACCTTTATATGAATATGGTTATGTAAAACCAAAACACAAACATAATATCAATAATAAGACCCCGTATTGCTAGTCAGGCAATTCATCGTAATTCGGTGCGTATAGCAGTATTTCGTTATTTGGATTATTATAGGCCGCATGACATTGTTACCTTACTACAATAAACAACGGGTAGCTAGCCCGAAACTCAATTTGCCCATCTAAATTATCGTGTCGTCACAATAATCACGCTTGTGTAAATCTTCTCATACATAAATTCGCTTACCAATCAATGTGGCACGACGGGGATCAACCGTCAAGGCGCGAACTTAGGTGATCGTCCCCAAATAGTACTATTATATGCATAAGCGTCTACCAAATCCCAGTAGTTCACAATTCATGCTAATGGGACTTTTAGTGACATAACCTAACTTTAATAATCCATTTCATTTCATCTATCGGGTCATTTAATCATTCATCGGGTCATACAATCATTCGGGTCCAAATCAATAAACAAACAATCGGGACAAATGGTGTCCTATTTTATCAAAACTAACATGTTATCTCCCTCATGGGTTTATAAAACATTTCATAAAACATTTAAAAGAGTGTGAGGCTATGAACTCACGTTGATGTGGGAAAGCGGGTTATCGGCAATTCGGATGTACGGTACGTGCTTCAATCACGGAAAGCTAGACAAATAATACTCGTCTTAGACTCTTGTCCAATGACTTTATAAAAAAAAATACAGTTATGTATACATATGATGATTATTTAAATATGATGATGATCAAGTGGGATTGTACATTTTTTACTCATTCATTATAGTGTTTATGTGTTGGTAATTTTCAAGACTAGTTACACTAGTTCAACTTGTTTACATTTTGAGGACCAATGGGCCCATTACAAGCCCAATATATTATATTAGCCCAATTTACTTTTATTATCAGTATTATACTTTACATGTTGGGCCCAAATGGGTTAATCCCAATAAGTAAGTTTATAAGTGTTTTACTAACTAGTCGGATTTATAGTCCAATAAGGCTACTTTGGCCCGTTAATGTCTATATGTTGTAATGCTCGGATTTTATTGGTTTTTACTTGTTATATAAGTTCATATATCAGTATGTGAGTTTATAAAAGTTTCTATTAGACGGGTCCGACCGTCTAAGTTTTATTTGACAAAAACGTTAATCTTTCGGTTTTAGCCGAAAAGACGTAAAACTTAGTATATAGTTTTATAACTTGGAAAAACATTTATACTTGTAATTTATATAACAAATCCCATTTTATTATCAATATTTATATAACTCTTTTATTATAATTATTATCAACTAGTGGGTTTTTATATATATATATATATATATATATATATATATATATATATATATATTTTATATAAATTTTGAATGCTTATATTATATATTATTTATACAAAATCAGTACTAAAAATCTAGTTTACTAAAATGGTCATATCTAGAGTTCTACATGGAGATAGAACCCCAAATTTTTATAGCAGAAACCACATGATATGTGCTTTATTTTATTCCTTATAGCTACTGATGAATCAACCTTTAAGTATTTTATGAAATTCGTCCAAAACAGTGTAGTCAGATTTGCACTCTAAACTTGTTTTGATCATATCTTACTCATTATAATAATTCCATTGTATGGCCAACTCTCACATGTGTATAACACCTAATACTTATTGTATATTGATTCCACTTTACCATTTTATCAGTTTAACATTTGGTTACATACTGTTTTTATACATCCATCACATTAAGCAAGATTTTAAACATTTTACATGTGGTTTTCCATCTTTTTACCCATGTTTATCAACAATTGATCCCCACACAACATTTTTATCATCATATATTCATCATATACATATACAATAAGAAAGAAAATACATGATTACATAATCAAAATAACAAGAGGATGGGAAGAACAATCTCTAGGCCACCAAGATTGTGTAGGTATTCATCAAGGCTTGGATTTTTTATGGAGAAACTTGTGATAGATCAACACCAATCTTCAAGAACACCAATATTTGTAAACTCCTTGTAGAAATCAGTCCTTGGACATCACCAAATCATCTTCTTGGAGGTTCTAAGGATCACCAATCAACAAGGTTTTAAAGGAGCTTCATTATATGTGCATATAACACAAGGTTTATGGCTAGAATTAATCAAATGATGGTGGTTTATGGGTGGTGGTGGTAGACGGCCAAGAGAGCCAAAGAGAGAGAGATATGTGTGGTTTTGCATGTATCAAAATGTGAGAAATGGTTTTGAGTTGCAAGTTAATGGTTTGGTGTAAGTTTAGCTTACATGTTAAGCTTGAATGGACAAGTGTCTTAGCTTACCATGTAAGCTTGACACCTCATGGTGTGAGTAGCTAGTTTTGCCGTCTCATATTGGGGGTGGGGCAAAAGTGGTTTTGTCTCATCCCTAATTATTTACGGGTACTCCTCGATTCTAGTTTCCTCGATTTGTGTGCCCTCGGGTCGTTTTACGAAAAACGTTTTTATAAATTATGAATCAACGACACAAAAAAAATCAAATAAAAATTGTCTCATCAAAAACGGAGTTCGAAAACGTAAATACGTAATCCTAAGGTTTCCGGTTTAGTCGTAAAGGAAGTTAAATTATAATCGTAAGTCCTAATCTCTTCTCGTAAATTTGTGAGTTTATGAACCAACACAAATTTAATATCTCAAAATAATATTCACGGACAAATATATTTTCTAAAATGTCGGACTGTCACCAAAACGGTGTATGTAAACGTAAGCACGTAACGTAGAATCCTCCGGTTTAGACGTAGTCGATGCTACTTCAAGACGTAAATCCAAATTTCTTCCCAAAAATAAGTGAGTTCATAATATAACATTAAAATAATGTTTTTAAATAACATTTGAGAATAAAATATAAACCATAAATTGACGGATTGTCACAAGAAAACACAGGTGCAACTCCTTTATAACTACGAACACGTGTGTAATTATCTTATAATTACGAACATATGTGTAACTCCTAATAATTGTGAATATGAGTTAGAAACGTAACTGAATCATTTTGTGAATTGTAATACTTTCGATAAAACACTGATTTTAACTGTATTTTATGGTAAATGTTACTTTACTTGTAAACTTAATTTTCTAAACTATTTTATAAAATTGCTTTCAGCAGTTGACGCTAATATCTTTTGAAACTCTTAAACGTTTTAAAGTAAATAAACTTATGAACTCACCAACTTTATGTTGACCCTTTTAAGCATATTTTTTCAGGTACTTGACTATGTTGATTATTTGGAGTCTTCTTTGTGGTTTTGACATGTAGAGGTCGTTCTCGGATCAAGCTCTTGAATATTCATGAAGTCACAGCCTCCTAAAGCCAGTCTTCCGCTGCGGTGAATTTGGGGTTGTGACACCGACCCCTTAACTTAGTCACCCACGCCTAAAGCTGGCATGACTAGATGAATTCCAGTGCCCCTACTAGGGTATCAGTTGTAAGTATACCACATTCTCATTCTCGTAAAAATATCCTTCCCAGCGGGTTACTCAGCGTAAAGCCCTGGTCTCAGATAGGGTCGTCAGCACAATAGTACTATTATTAGAATAAGCGGCTATTCCCAACTCACAGCATCAAGTCAAAAGATAGTTAACGGCTCATGAATTTAGGGACTTTTGCAAAATAGGTACTTATACAATTCAAATCAACAAAGGCGACAAAGGCAACATTCGGGTCCAAACAATCAATCATGACTTGTGTCCATTTTACGTTCAAATAACATGTATCCCCCTCGCGGGTTTTAAAATCATTCAAAACAATTACAAAAGCGAGGCTATAGACTCACCTTAATTAATAGCAGTAGCAAGACGACCTT
Source organism: Glebionis coronaria (assembly GCA_025667525.1). Taxonomy (NCBI): domain Eukaryota; kingdom Viridiplantae; phylum Streptophyta; class Magnoliopsida; order Asterales; family Asteraceae; genus Glebionis; species Glebionis coronaria. The sequence continues at coordinate 803,089 of JANFOE010000159.1, forward strand.
CGACGATAGTTGATGCCCGATAAACACAAAAACCGCAACCTATCAAATAAGACGCGTTCATCAATAATAAACTCGAATAAAATCCATACTTAATATCATCAAACTCAAAACAATAAAATCACAACCAACCCAAAATAAAACAATACAAGTGACCTATTACTCCCTTCTATATGTTTACTTTATTGGTCCATACACTCGATAAAAATCTGCCGGTACATACCAAATGTAAGAGCTCATTTACCCCACTTAAACACATCAAATACTTATGATAATAATCAGAGATGTCACTTACTATATATAGAAAGACCTGTTAAAATCCCATCAAAAGATTTTACTTTTAAAGTTCCCTGCCCAACACATCTTTGAACTACAAAAACCGGACAGTTTTACGTCAACAACTCATATAGTCTTTTTAACTTATTTATTTTACTCCGTTTACAAAACCGACACTTGACTTTGAAAATAGATTCAAAACCCTTAGTTTAGAATCAAACATCAGAACTTGACCATTTTTAAAACTCATTCTATAGTCCCCGAGATTCGATCCAAATATCGACAACAACTTCGGATTGTGTCGATACTCGTCTCCCGGTACACGAATAATCAAAACATCATAACTTCGCGCTCGTTTGGAGCTAGAAGCTCTATCTTATATCAAATCGAAGCTAAAAGAATTCTATACAACATCATCTTATTAGTTTAACCATTTTCAAACAGTAAGTTTTCCAAAAATTACCTTTTACCTACTGATCTAAAATACATGTTTAAAAATCATGTTAAATAAAATTTTCAACCAATTTTAATCATTCTAATATTCCTAATATCACCCTAATATCATCACAAACAACTTAACTAACTCATAACACTCTTGGATGATCATTTAAAAATTACCCACTCAAAAATAATGAACATGCAACCAACAATTCTTGAATATAATAACAATAACACATATATACCATCATAAAATGGATCAAACATAACTAGTTCATAAAGAAAATAAATTTTTTGAAAAGTTTATGCATATGTAATAAAATTATACCATTAGTATCATCATGAAATTTGAAATATGGGATTATGATTAGTTTTTAAGATTCAAAGTGAAAAATCAAAAACCATGATGATTTGTGTTGTGGTGGTGGACGGCTAAACAAAGAACAAAGAGAGAGAGATTGAATTTTGTTAAAATGATTTTTTAATAATAAAATGAGTAAGTGGAAAAATGATTTATAGTGGTGGTGGTGGGTAGATTTTGCCAGTTTGTGATAATTTTGGTCCAAAATGCAATTAAATAGTTTACAAGGTTGAAAATATAAATAGTCAATTTTGAAAATATTTACGAGGCTCGGGTTTCGTAAAAATACTTTTCAAAAGTTAAAACGCACTCAATATATGATGATAATATTATCCCGGTTCGACTTAATACGAACTTAAAATAAAAGCGTCAAAAATATAAACATCGAGACAACAAATAATAAAACATAAAATCTCGGGCATCCGTCGATATCGTGGTCACTAATAATCCTCTCTATTAGTAAAAAGATAAAAATAAGACCTCCAACGTCGGTTTTAAATAAAACCATCAATCGTCATATCATTCAAACTCATCAAAAATTTCAAAATCATTCGTAAAAATAATATTATATAATTTTAAATAAATGACCTCGGGTTTGGGTTGTCACATCCTACCCTCCTAAAAGAGAGCGACGTCCCGGCGCTCGGCCCCTCTTATATTCACATTTCATACCTCCATAACAAATGAGAACTCTTTTCCTTAAAGAAATTCTCATGCTTCCTTCACAAATTCAAATCCATTCCTAGAATACTTGTATCTTCACAATATAATCCTTACTATGTTTCGACCTCTTAAGAACTCCTCACAGTTCTTGTCTATGAAAAGCAACTTATATTCAAGTTGAATTCTTTCCTTGTGGTTCTCAAAACAAATTTCACTTGTCATAACGACACCTTAAGCATAACCACGTTTCCTATTTAAAATCCATCGACTTCCTTCGATTGCCAACATAACTCTCCTGACAACTCCTTGTTACTAATGAATGATCCTTAACCCATACAATCTTATCTATATTACCAACATTAGTTCTAGTCCAGTCATTCAATTCCACCTACATTTCTGCAATACACCGAAAACCTAACTTACGTCCACAACTCACAATCTTTAACCTGCACAAATGGAAGTTCTTTATGTACCATCAATAGTACAGCCTCAATACTAGCATGATAATCATCGTCATATAAAAATTTCAACAATTTTTATGTCAATTACACACGCACAAGTATACCGTTTAATGTTCGAATCGTCCTTTTACTCTGTCCATCATTCTCTGTATAACACACAGTACTCAACTCAACTCTCACCTTTACTCAATCCAAAACATATCGGTTACTTGACTTATGAGATTCCTTCATCACTAAGTCTCACTCTCTCAACTCGGATATGTTAGGAGTGCTCAATATTCCATGTCTCACTTGACTTCACAACAAAAATCCTTTCCATAAGTTTGACAAAATGTTGAAATCACTTACCTTGACATCCTTCTCAAATCAAACAACTAACTTAAACTTTCAATATCCTTTCTATCAAGTACACACTTCTTACAATTACCAAAACTCAAACCCTAAAGGCTTTTTCCTTTTTCTTCCTGATAAGTGCATCAGCTACCACATTCACCTTTCCCGGATGGTAGCGAATCTCGTAGTCATAATCACTCACAGTCGTATCCATCAACATACTCAAGTACTCGATATATATATAATTTGTAATCCTCTACTCATTTCCTTTATCATCATAGGAAATTAATTATAAAGCAAACTCTTATGATCCTTTATCACTACATACTTGATTCCATACAAGTAATATATCTACAATCTCAAAGAAAACACCAGAACTACATAACCTTTATGAGACGCATCACAGCAAACTACAAACTATAAATACTTTAGATCCTCCCAGGAATGACAACATCAGTGCAGAACAAAACTTACCCTTCAGTGTTCAGAGTACAGCTTCTCCATCTGATAAGGATCAGATCTCGGAACTTAGAATTTAGATGTATAAGTGGGACTCACACATCCAATTCTTCTTAGTTAGCTTAATCAATGGTTTAACAATCAGTGAAAACCTTTCGATAAACCTCCGATTATTCCCAGCTTAGACGAAGGAATTAACAGATTTCTGTCGGCGTCGTTGGTACCGACCAATCCTTAATCGTTTCAATCTTGATAAGATCTTCACGAATACCTTTGTTGTCAATCAACTGCCTTAGAAAACACAAATATTTCAACCAACATTCACACATAGGAAACTTTACATACAGTCTCTCTTTTTCAACCATCCGAAAAATAATCCTCATATGCTACTTATGTTCCTCCTTTCCTATTAAAATAGAATATCTTCAATAGATATAATGACTAACTCATCCTAGTACATCTTACACACAAGATTCACCCAGTCCATGAATATGGCAGATGCGTTCGTTAATTCTAAAAACATCACTTGAAAGTTAAAGTACCAACATCAAATATGAAAAAAACTATAGGAACATCTTCTTCCATAACTCTTAGTTAATGATAACTAGAACTCAAAGCGATCTTTGAGTATATACTAGATCCAGACAAGTTGTAAGGATCAAACGAATCATCAATCCTCGGTAATGGATACCGATTCTTGGCTGTCAATTTGTTAAGCTCTCAATAATCAATACTCATCCGAAACAATCCATCCTTCTTGACATACAACACGAGCGATTACCATTGTACAAAAATTAATCTAATACATCCCTATTCCATCACTTCTCGTAGTTGACCGAATAACTCATTCCACTCTGACGGTGCCAAATAATAAGGCATACAAATACTTCTCAACGAAACGCAGAAACATTACATAATAAAATGCATGAACAGTACATCTATCGCTTACAACACTCAATCGACACGAACTCCACTTCATGAGGCGGCAGCAACTTTGCAAAACTTCAGGGAAACTTCATATTACTCTCAAATCATTAACACATCTCTCAACTTCTCCTCAACTACCCTATCACTAATCATCTGCGCTAGGAATACATCATATCCCTCTTCCACATACTTCCTCATCTCCAAACAAGACACACTTCCCAAATAGATAGTTCACTCATCACCTTTTATAGTCAACACTCGGCTTTGCAGCAAAATCTAAACCAACAACTATCAATTGATGGTGAAGATTGGTTCAATCACAAGCATTAGCACTTCGTACTACTAACCAATTCATACCCAAAATGTACATCTAAAGATTCTAACTCTCTAAGTATCGAGTCAATGTTAAAGAATTACTTTCCTAAATTCAAGGAACACACTCTTGGTGTAAAACTAACTCTAGCAACCTTTCCATCGGTTAACTCTACGTCATAGTTAATTGTCAATCTTACTAATTCTCCATTGATAAAACAACTGAATCTTTACATTTCTACAGTTACCCGATTTGAAATCAAACAACATGCTGACGTAAAGAATCTCAAGTAAGAATATACCATTTACAACGTTCAGACCTTAAGGTTTGTCAGCATCACTATTCAAACGTAAGCTGGAGTGGCAGCATTCCTACCTTGTCAATTTCCTCTCCTTGTAAATTTTCCTTATCTGTGTCCTTTCTCGCCACGGCTAAATCATATCACAACTCCAGGGGTACTAATTCTAGAAAATAATCCTCTTGTTCTACACTTAGCAGCGTTTTGACCAGGTTGTCCTAACTCTAGTCGCAATTGTGTAAAATTACCTACATGGTATAGAGTACAGCAAACATACTCGAGATTTATCTTGTCACTTCTAGACACAGTGGCAGCAAGAATCCCATCATTCCTTCCATGGTTTAAATACCGATTTCAGTTCTGTCTTTGGTTATTGTTGTTACTATAATCCTCACAATTCTGACCTTAATTCTTGTTGGACTGAGCAGATTCCCACTTTCTCTTATTGTTTTCAACAATACTATCTTTCCTATCTTACACTTTCACGTCCATTAAATCATGCGCCATCTGAACATCTTCATCGAAAGATTTAGGTCTTGAAGAAATAGTCTCATCCTTGATATTACTAGACAATCCTCTAATGTACTGCTTCCTTGCCTTTCAGTCATTCACAAAAGTATCAGGACATAGCAAATATAGCTCAGAAAATTTCACAGTAAGCAGTAATAACATCGTTCCCTAGCACTAATTATCTTAATTCGGGTTCCAACTGTCCTAATTCCTACGTAGGAAAAAACTTAGCAGTCAATAGTCCTTTCATCACGGTCCATGTCTTACCATTAGTCACAACCAATCCTATAGTAGTCACTTGGTTATCCCACCATCTTAGTGTACCATCCTGAAATATAGCAGCAGCATATTTCACCTCATTAGTTTTTGAACACCCAATAATCTAAAAAGTAATCTCTATCTTATCAATCCAACTATGCAATTCTAATGCACTACTACTACCACAAAACTACGCAGAACCACACTTCTAAAAACTAACATACATACATCCTCTTGAACTTGTAGAACAACAACAACACTCCCATCTGGATCAGCAACACCCTCATTATTCTCAGCAGCATCATCATTATTCTCAGCAGCATCATCATTATTCTCAGCAGCATCATCATTATTCTCAGCAGCATCATCATTATTCTCAACAGAATCATCTGCAGCACCATTATCTCTAGCACAACTAACTCCAGCATCTTGATTCCTTGCAGCACGGTCAGCTTCAGGTGTTCTAGCAATAACTTGTTCAATCATAGTGTTAACAGTAGCAATTGTTAGTTTTGGCGACATATTTCAAGAAACTTAGTCACGTAGCGCTCTACTTATGACAGAAATATGCTTCCCTTACTCCTTCTTCCATCATCACAGAAGAAAGAAACATGATAAGTATACATATCAAGATAAAAGAAGAATTCTTTATCAGGACATCTTATGGATACTACATGCACGAACAACATAACTACAATGGTTTATCAACCAAAACTCAAAAGAGTTAATAAAGGCACATCATAGATCATGAGGGTAATTCAGATTGCGTTGAGGATTCAACAAGATAGTGGCAGTGTCTGTCACTACAATCATCTACCGAACAAACTTAAAAGATAATAAGTTCCATCACAATGCCATGTCTCAAGGTTTAAATAAGTTCAATCACAAAAAAGAAAATAAGATACAAAGAAACCCATCTCGCGATTAGTTCCTTAGACACCAGCTCCTCATCCTCCTAAATTTTGCTGTCAGCTTCATCACACTCATCTATTTCCCTTTTCGCACTTCAAAGTCAAATCTATAACATGATGGAAGCTCACTCTCAAAATTCAAATACTCACTCATATAAGGCAGATTAATTACCAGGCAAATATCAGTACGACTTTCAACATTCCTAAACATCCAAGCTTGACTCAGAATCAATCTCACATAAGACTCCCACTCAATCATCCTTTCAAACTTACTTACTTCTCTTTAAACTTCTCAATTCAGTCACTCAAATTCATCACAATCGACCCAAGACTAGCAATCTCATCTATCTGCCAAGTCCTAACAAACTCAATTCTCCACAACCAAATTCAACCTTTAAAACAACTTTTCTTTCACATCAATCTTCTAATCACACCAATTTCAACCACATATCTACCATACATAAGCTAATCAAACTTTCTCATACCCGACACAATTCGCAAGTAATCAGTTGTAAAATCGTTCATCATCTGGTCTACTGTCCTAGACCCTCGGTAGTACATAAGGTCATTATTTAAAATTATATACATATGCATTACATAAAGAAAATTACGATAACAAGTACTCAACGTACTTTCAACAACATCAATACATCATCAATACATCATCAATACATCATTATATATCATCATAGTATTTACTTAACAAATACTTTAAAATCATTTCAATTTTAAGAGATACATCTAATTATAAAACAATACAAAACAAATAATCTTACCGGAGCCTTGCGGAGAAGTTGCGTGCTTTTGTAAAATATTTTCGACACCAAAGTTATAGTTTAGGACATTTTTCAAAAATCGACCTAATTCGCTATAACTAAAAAGCTCTGATTACCAATCTTTAACACCCCCAAATTACATTGCGCAGCAGAAATACACATTTGGGTGCTAAATACAAACAATGTTACACAAGCCACTTCAAATGATCTCAAAATGATACATTTGAAATATAAAAGAATATAATTTTATTCATTGTCTAAAACTTTTGATCCCAAGTAAAACAATTTTAGAAATATCAGAGTCACGTTTAGGTCCCCCAAAGATTTTATCAAATCAACAAACAATTTACCAAAGTACGTGACCATACATTATTATTTTTATGACAAAAGGGGAAAGAAATCCGTTTTAGACCAATCACCACAAAAGCAATCCCGTAATCCTTCTCCAGCAAGCTCCGCAATTCATCAACTTCAATAACCTGAAATACATGCTTAAAATCATCAACACAACGGTTGAGCGAGTCTATAGGTTTTCCAAATCATCATTTGAACACAAGAGAAAAATCAATCAAGATCATTTAATAGAATTGCAGATCATTACAATCTATTATTCAGGCAATCTGGTATATAGCATTAGCTATTGAATTGTATTAAGCTCATGACACCGACCCCTTAATTTAGTCACCCACGCCTAAAGCTGGCATAACTAGATGTATTCCAGTGCCCCTACTAGGGTATTAGTTGAAAGTATACCACATTCTCATTCTCGTAAAATTATCCTTCCCTGGTCTCAGATAGGGTCATCAGCCCAATAGTACTATTATTAGAATAAGCGGCTATTCCCAACTCACAACATCAAGTCAGAAGATAGTTAACGGCTCATGAATTTAGGGACTTTTGCAACATAGGTACTTATACAATTCAAATCAACAAAGGCAACAAAGGCAACATTCGGGTCCAAACAATCAATCATGACTTGTGTTCATTTTACTTTCAAATAGCATGTATCCCCCTCGTGGTTTTTAAAATCATTCAAAACAATTACAAAAGCGAGGCTATAGACTCACCTTGAGTAATAGCAGTAGCAAGACGACCTTCGACGATAGTTGATGCCCAATTAACACAAAAATCGCAACCTATCAAATAAGGCGCGCGTTCATCAATAATAAACTCGAATAAAATCCATACTTAATATCATCAAAGTCAAAACAATAAAATCACAACCAACCCAAAATAAAACAATACAAGTGACCTATTACTCTCTTCTATATGTTTACTTTATTAGTCCATACACTCGATAAAAATCTGATGGTACATACAAAATGTACGAGCTCATTTACCCCAATTAAAAACATCAAATACTTATTATACTAATCAGAGATGTCACTTACTATATATAGAAAGATCTGTTAAAAGCCCATCAAAATATTTTACTTTTAATGTTCCCTGCCCGACACATCTTTGAACTACAAAAACCAGACAGTTTTACGTCAACAACTCATATAGTCTTTTTAACTTATTTATTTTACTCCGTTTACAAAACCGACACTCGACTTTGAAAATAGATTCACAACCCTTAGTTTAGAATAAAACATCAGAACTTGACCATTTTTACAACTCATTCTATAGTCCCCGAGATTGGATCTAAATATCGACTACAACTTCGGATTGTGTCGATACTCGTCTCCCGGTACACGAATAATCAAAACATCATAACTTCGCGCTCGTTTGGAGCTAGAAGCTCTATCTTATATCAAATCGAAGCTAAAAGAATTCTCTACAACATCATCTTATTAGTTTAACCATTTCCAAACAGTAAGTTTTCCAAAAATTACCTTTTACCTACTGATCTAAAATACATGTTTAAAAATCATGTTAAATAAATTTTTCAACCAATTTTAATCATTCTCATATGCCTAATATCACCCTAATATCATCACAAACAACTTAACTAACTCATAACACTCTTAGATGATCATATAAAAATTACCCACTCAAAAATAATGAACATGCAACCAACAATTCTTGAATATAATAACAATAACACATATATACCATCATAAAAATGGATCAAACACCACTAGTTCATCAAAAAAATAAACTTTTTGAAAAGTTTATGCATATGTAATAAAATTATACCATTAGAATCATCATGAAATTTGCAAGATGGGATTATGATTAGTTTTTGAAGATTCAAAATGAAAAATAAAAAACCATGGTGATTTGTGTTGTGGTGGTGGACGGATAAACAAAGAACAAAGAGAGAGAGATTGAGTTTTGTTGAAATGAATTTTTAATAATAAAATGTGTAAGTGGAAAAATGATTTATAGTGGTGGTGGTGGGTAGATTTTGCCAATTTGTGATAGTTTTGGTCCAAAATGAAATTAAATAGTTTACAAGGTTGAAAATGTAAATTGTCAATTTTGAAAATATTTACGAGGCTCGGGTTTCGTAAAAATACTTTTCAAAAGTTAAAACGCACTCAAAATATGATGATAATATGATCCCGGTTCGACTTAATACGAACTTAAAATAAAAACGTCAAAAATATAAACATCGAGACAACAAATTATAAAACCTAAAATCTCGGGCATCCGTCGATATCGTGGTCACTAATAATCCTCGCTATTAGTAAAAAAGATAAAAATAAGAACTCCAACCTCGGTTTTAAATAAAACCATCAATCGTCATATCATTCAAACTCATCAAAAAATTCAAAATCATTCGTAAAAATAATATTATATAATATTAAATAAATGACCTCGGGTTTGGGTTGACACACATTACGATCTAAATCAAACACAAAAGCCAACACTAGCCACGTATAATCATATTACGACATGCTTGCTAAATAACCTATCCATGCCAAATCAATAAATTTAATCGAGTAAACTCATGCTTACTAAATAGCCAAGCCAGGATAAATAAGAATATTTGAGAAGATTTTCGGGTAAGTCTAGTCAAAAGAAAGTTTGCAAGTTAAAGGATGTTCACAGGCCTGACAGTCAGGGATGCATATCCAGAAGTAACAAGAGAATATTTTTGTCGTCGAAGGGTGCTCACACACGGATCCATACCCAAAAGATATTTCAAGAACACCATCTCACTTCCACCCCAAGCGTAGTCAAAGTATCAATAAGCACCATCATTTTGATGGTCGAAAAGATATTACATTGTATGCGTTATCCATGATCAGACGTCATTGGACAATGCCGCCTCGAGCTCGCATAATGTACGATCACACGACTAAATCACATACCACATAAACACAACAAACGCAAAGGTTGAACATAAATTTCAAATATAGATATCCACTGTTTGCCACCGAGAGAAGCCTTGAATGAACCCTTGAAGATAACAACTCAATTTCCAAAGTCTTATTACTTGCGTGGCGGCTACAACATACTCCTAAAGGTGGTAACGAATTTATTAATTCTAGTCATTAAGAAGTTCGATCCATTGGAAAAGATGAATAACATAACAGGCGTACCAATAACGTCTGTTTTAGTGCTCGACATACAAAGACGTCCCGATAACTTATGTTTCACCATCAAGAAAGAGTCTTTGATGACCCTTCGATAGTAACAAGTATAATTTCAAAATCGTTACATCCAAAGTAAATTATCGTTGATGACTTAATCGTCGGTCAAACCACAAGTACACACTCAAATCCTTGTGTCCATTAGACAAGTCGTCTATTCTCTAAACGAGTAATGGTTCCTAATGATTAGCTTATGAAGCTCGTGATTGTTGGGGCACAATAGAAATGGTCCACAGAAACAAATCATAACTCGAGAGAAGTATAACGGGTTACTCTTACATAGACTATAATCAACAATAACGATAATGACGACAGTAATGAACGATTAATACCAACGAAACATAGGTCAAATGAAACACGTCTGGCGTACTTGAGCCCACTCAACAATCTCAAAATGACGACGGTAATAAACTGCAACAACGATATAATCACAAACCATGTGACAATCTAACATTTTCAGGTAGTGAATTATTTTCTCGTATAATATTTTGAAACTTATTTTTGTGTTGGTTGATGAACTCACAATTTACGGATTTAAATTTAGGCTTACGTGCATAATTTAGCGTCCTTTACGATTAAACCGGAAACCTTAGGATTACGTATTTACGTTTTTGAACTCCGTTTTTGATGAGACAATTTTTATTAGATTCGTTTTTTGCCGTTGATTCATAATTTATAAAAACGTTTTTCGTGAAACGACCCGAGGGCACGCAAATCGAGGAAACTAGAATCAAGGAGTACCCGTAAATTAGCGGGATGAGACAAAATAATTTATCCCACCCCACTATAACATGGGACGGCCAAACATGACAACACATCAAAGATGTGGCATCATGTAAACTAGTAGCTTACAAGTGTAAGCTTAGCTTAACACTTAAGCTAGTTTTTACCCACCAAACTTACAAAAACAACTAGCTTCTCATTTACCACCATTCACTCATGCAAATCAACTAAAAACTCTCTCAACTCCATCACCATTTCCGTCCCACTTCAAGAAAAAACACCCGTTTTGATCTTTTCTAGCCATAAAATACTTGCTATCTAGCTATATTATGGAGTTACTTTGAAGCCTTGATTACTTGGTGGCCATTTTAACAACAAAGGAGGTGATTTGATTTTGTCCTAGGGCTGATTTCTCAACATACTTTCTTGGTGTTTGATGATCTTGGGGATATATTTGGTGTTCATCAAGTTCTTGTCTTCCAAAAACAAGATATACTCTTGGTTGGTAAAGAAGATCATCCTTTCTATTTTCTCTTGTTATTTTTGTAAAGATAAAATATATTTTCTTTCTTGTTGTATATGTATATGATGAATATATGATGATAAAAATGTTGTGTGGGGATCAAGTGTTGATAAATATGCTTAAAAAGATTAACAGCCATAAGAAACAAGGCTAAAATCATGCTTAATTTGTTGGCTGTATAAAAACAGTATGTAACCAAAACTTGAACTGATAAATTTGCATGGCGGAATCCATTTACAGTAAGTACAAGATGTCTTACACATGTGAGAGTTGGCCATGCAATGGAATTATTAAAATGAGTGAGATATGATCAAAACAAGATGAGTGTGCTAATCTGAATAAGCTGTTTTGTAGGGACTGTTAAGGATAGTTAAACTTAAAATGAGCAGTAGCTATAACTAAGTTAATTGTAGCAAATAATATGAAGTTCATGCCATCCAAAAATAAGCTTCTAATTCATTGTAGAACTCTAGATATGATAAAAATGGTGAAGATGAAAATAAAAATCAGATTTTGAAGAATTAATGTTTAATACTATTATATAAGCACTCAAATTATATAGTATAAAATGTGAAATTAAAACCCACTAACTTATGAATTTCATTTATATAAATATGTATAAGGTTAAATAAATGGAAAATTTATAAAAATGGTAGTTGAATAATATTTATAAGTTATAAAAACTATAAACGTGATTTTTACGACTTTTTCGGCTATTACCGTAAAATTAACGTTTTTCGCCAATTAAAACTTAGACGATCAAACCCGTCTAATGTAAAGTTTTTAATAGTCATATACTGATATATAAGTATCTAATACATGTAAAAACCGATAAAACCCGAACTATAGGACATACGGACATTAACGAACTAAGTAAGCATATTGGACTAATAATTTGACTAAATAAGTTAAACACTTATAAAAAGTACTTATTGGGCTTAACCCATTTGGGCCCAACATGTAAATTGTAAATACTGATAATATAAGTATAAAATAAAATAATACAAGTTAAAGAACTTATGATAAGCTTATTGGACTTAAAATATGTAAATAGGTAAAACTAGTAAACTAGTAAAAAGTTACCAATACATAAACACTAAAATGAGTAAAAAAGATATATAAACCCACTTGATCATCATCATATGTAAAAAATCATCATATGTATATTGTTATTTTGATAAAGTCATTGGACAAAAGTCTAAGACCGATTATTATTTATATAGGTTTTCGTGACCAAAGCACGCCCGTAGCCGATAATCCGCCTTTCATTATCAACGTGAGTTCATAGTCTCGCACACTTTTAAATGTTTTATAAAATGATTTGTAAACCCGCGAGGGAAATAACATGCTAGTTTTTGATAAAATAGAACACAAGTAGTCCCGATGGTATGCTTAATGATATGGACCCGAATGATGCTATGACCCTATAAACAAGATAAAAAGGATTATTAGTAGTTATGTTATGTCACTCAAAGTCCCATTAGCATGAATTATGAACTACCGGGATTTGGTAGACGCTTATGCATATGATAGTACTATTTGGGGACGATCACCCCAGTTCGCGCCTTGACGGTTGATCCACGTCGTACCACATTGATTGGTAAGCGAATTTATGTATGAGAAGATTACATAGCGTGATTTTTGTGATGACACGATAACTTAGATGGGCAAATTGTTTGTCGGGTTCGCGACCCGTTGTTTTCATAGTAAGGTAACAATTTCATGCGGCTAATAATAATCCTATATAGAATACGACAACGATGCTAATAACAATAATAATATTATCTATAATGGTAATATTGAGGCTACGGTCTCATGGACGGTTAAAGATGTATGCTTGATTGATATATTGCCTGACTAGCAATACGAGGACTTACTTCTGATATTATACTTGTGTTCTGATTTTAACGATTGTTTTATATAACGGTTTTACTAAACTCTATGAATTCACTCGGCATTCGCTGATATGATTTTTGCATGTTTTTATCTCAGGTGCTTAAAGGTAATCCGGATGGAGATCGACTCTGATGGCCCACATAATATTAAAAATGTTCATTCGATCTATGTTTTGTAAACTTAATGACCTGTATAATTGGGGACCTGTTGTATACTTTAAAACTTTTTATCGAATGAATGTATGTTAAACCTTGTACAACCATTTTTATGTGTTGTCTATAATTGGAGTTATTGTGCTATCCCGTAACACTATGAAAGACCCTTCCGTTGTACCGATACGAAAATTGAGAGTGTTACAGTTTGGTACCAGAACTCTCGTTATAGAGAACAAAAGATTTTAAAAACCAAGGTTTTGAACAAAATTTTTCAAAATCTTTTGACAATGAACATTTGAGAAAATATTTGAAATGAGAAGATATATATTTTGATATATATAATTTAATTTATATATGTATATATCGTGGTTTCAGTATGTGATTGTTTAAATAGTATGTTATCTTAATACGATATATATATATAAATGCAGATTGTCATGGCTGACCCTAATATTCCTGTAGGGAACCATGCTATTCCCGAACCTAATGTAGATGATGATCCTTATTTAGACTTAGTAGATTATGATATAGATGAGGAGGAGGAACCATTTGAGGATCCCGAGCCCGAGATAGGACTCGGAGATCAGATTGCCCCTCAGGTTGATATGGTAGAGAATGAGATTGATAATGTTGTTATTGAGAATGATGAGGAGATTGGGTTAGATAATTTGGATGATGAGATTGACGACGAGGATGTCGAGGAGGATATAGGTATAGACGATGAGGTTGATGACGATTAGGAAGCTGAGCTTATTTACCCTTATGATGTTCCAGAGGGCGATCCTTTACCCCCACCAGTTTATTTGTCTGATTCTGAGGTTGAGCTACCTAGGGATGAAATGTCTGAATCGTCTGAATCTGATTTTGAATCAGAGGAGGATGAGGATGACAATGCACCTAACGGTACTGATGGTATTGCTACTCGTATACGTGTGATAGGAGAGTCGTCTAGTACTCGAGAGGCTACTCATATTGATGGTCTTGCACCATGGGCCTTGAGACATGATCTAGATGCTTCCCGTGTTAAGAGTAGTATGACAGAGATTGGATTAGGTGTTGTTCAGACTCATGTTGCTTATTTGGAGTCGAAGACTAAGGTTGGTGAGAAAGAGCGGGAATTGCTTAGTTTGGATTTGACTGATGTAGAGCGTGGTTTGAATGCGGCTTTTAGGAGGTTATCGGTGTTAGAAAGTGGTGAGTTTGCTGCTATGAAGAAAAAGGTGAATTCTATGGAGATTCAGTTGAATGTAGCTCGTGCGATGCGTGAGAAAGCTGAGAAGGAGTTGAATATATCTGTGGGTTGGAATAGTAGATTTTATGCTGACATGGTTGAAAGAGGAGTGATCCGTAAGCGCCCAGCTGAAGATGTGTCTAGTGATCGTCCGACGAAGATACAGAAGACGATGGATGATGGACCATCTGGCGATTCTCAGTAGACCAGTCTGTATTTAGTAGTGACCTTTGTATCTTTTGTACTTTTGTAGCTTTGACTGAACCGACTTGTTAGTAGTAGACTTGGCACGAATTTTGAGTGTGTATAGTGCTAGAAACTTTGATATGGGATGTAACTAAGACAATGCTTTTGTTTCATATCGAATGAAATATGTATCTTGTCTTGAATTCCATATTGTGCCTTATTTGTATCTTGATTATGAATTCAATCCATATTATATGAATCCCTTGTTGGGTGAATGCTTAATACTTTGAAATTGTGAAATTATAGAACTATGCCACCCAAGAAAGCTGTGACTGAGGATGATGTACGTAGGATTATTACGGAGCAAGTTACCGCATCTATGACTGAATTTATGGCAAATACTAGAAATGAAGCTGGCGGTAGTGGAGCTGGCGGTAGTGGAGCTGGCGGTAGTGGAATTGGCGGTACTAATGTGAATGTGAATGCTAATAATGTGAATGCTAATGCTGGAGTAAATGTAGGAGGACTTGGAACTAATGCACCTGAAGTTGGTGGCTGTACTTATGTGACGTTCATGAAGTGTGAACCTCTACCTTTTAATGGAACTGAAGGTGCTGTAGGATTAAGCCAGTGGATTGAGAAGATTGAGTCGGTGTTCCGGATTAGTAAGTGTAAGGAGGAAGATAAGGTGACTTTTGATATGGCTACTCTTAAAGGTCGTGCGTTGACTTGGTGGAACGGGAGAATTGCTTTCATGGGTATTGATGTTGCTAATGCTACTCCTTGGGCTGAAATTAAGAAGTGGATGACTTTAGAGTTTTGTCCTCGTAGTGTGATCATTAGGTTAGAACAAGAGTTGATTCATTTGCGAATGAAAGGTGTGGACATTGATAGTTACATAAACCGATTCCATGAGTTGGCATTGCTATGTCCTCGATTGGTGGAACCCGAAGAGATCCGAATTGAGCAATATATTAAAGGTTTGACCAATAATATCCGGGTGGACGTGACATCATATAAACCACTGACCATTGATGATGTTGTTCGAATGGCTTACCAACTCATTGGACAGATAATTCAGGATAGGGAATGTAACACCCCCACAAATGCTATGCGCAGCGGAACTACAACATTTGGGTGCTACACAGTTATCATCGCACACAAGATATATCAAACGACTCAAAAGACGTAAAAGTCTTGACATTATTTAAACATAGTTAAAATGTACATGTCTACTGTTTTCCAAACCCCAAAAGAATACAATACAGAGTTTGCGTTTAGGTCCCCACTGAATCTCAA
Source organism: Glebionis coronaria (assembly GCA_025667525.1). Taxonomy (NCBI): domain Eukaryota; kingdom Viridiplantae; phylum Streptophyta; class Magnoliopsida; order Asterales; family Asteraceae; genus Glebionis; species Glebionis coronaria. Next base: position 819,625 of record JANFOE010000159.1, read on the forward strand.
CCCAAAAATACATTTTCATTCACATGACATAGTATAAAATTTTTAAGTGCAAAAAGGGAGGAAAACAAAGTAGACCGCCAAGCCACCACAACTTCCATCCTCGCATGCTCCGCTGCTATCAATCTTGGTTACCTGAAACACATGCTTAAAATCGTCAACACAAAGGTTGAGCGAATCTATAGGTTTATCAAATCATAAGTTGAACATAAGTATTAAAAACCAATCATGATCATTCAATAGCATTGTCGTACTCACAATCTATTACTCAAGGATATGGCAATTGTGTTTAAGCTCATGACACTAATCCGTTAACTCAATCACCCGCGTAATAATTACCGGCGTGATTCAGATGAAACCAGTGCCCCTTCTAAAGGCATCAGTTGCAATTATACCTTATCTCTCATACAAGATAATCTACCGCAGAACTTACTCAACGTACAGCTTCTCGGCTAGCATTGGGTCGTTAGCCCCGTAGTACTACAAATTGTATAAGCGGCTATTTCCCCCTACTCGAGGGCAGGACAATAGTTAATAGTTCATGAATTTAGGGACTTTTGCAACTAGGTACTCAACACAATTTCGAGGCAACATTCGGGTCCAACAATCAATCAAGACTTATGTTCATTTTCATTTAAATTAGCATGTATCCCCCTCGCGGGTTAAAACATTTGAATAAAGTAAAGAGCGAGGCTATAGACTCACCTTGAGATATAGGAGCATAAGTACTAGTAACAAAGACGTAGACGAAGACGATCACCGACGATGAGGATGCCCCGGGAAATCAAATACAACACCTAACGAATAAACACGCACTCAAGTACCTTCAAGTACTGTATGTACATAATTATGAACACTCAAGGTTCATATAAACTCACGCCAAAAATCCATACAAGTGATATTTACTAGACACGAACCATTTTATACTTTATTAGAATTATTGCGCATTTTACAACTCTGCCGGTACATACCGAATGTACGGGCTGTTTTACCCCACTTAGACCACTCCTAAAAATCTGAGAAAATTTGTAAAAATCACTTATAATCTGTAGAAACCCCTCACCAAATTTCATAAAAAGTTTTCACTCCTAAGACCTTCTGCCCGACACATCTTTGAAGTACAAAATTCGGACAGTTTTGCACACTCGACTCGTAAGATCGTTTTGACCATCTTAACCAATGCCATTTGAAAATCCGACTCTTGATTATGAAAATAGACTCGAAACGCTAAGTTTAGGGCCTGAGAACAACTCCCAAACATTTTTAGAACTCTAGTTACAATCCTAGACATTCGACCTATATTTTGACAAAAACCCGTAACTTGTGATTTTCATCTCCCGGTACGCCTCAAACTTTAAAATATCATAACTTTTGACTCGTTTTGAGTTAGAAGCTCTACCTTATACCGAATCGAACCTAAAAAGAAGCTCTACAACAATATCCTATCTTCTCAACCTGGACTTAGACTTAAACCCACGAAAATAACCCTTAAATAATCTGATCTAAATTGACTCTTTCAAAATCATATTAAAACATCATTTTGACCAATTTCATCAACTCCTATACTCCTAACATCACCTACTAACCATCCTAATCAAACCAAAACACCCTAAATCACTTGTATATTCATCCTTATTCAAAACCCACATCAAAAACTAAACATGCAATATAATTAAATATATATAAAATATTAATAACAAAGAAATGGAACCATACCATGAACAAAATGGATCAAAGCTTCAAGAACACCAAAACCCCCATGTGTGCCGTGGGGTTTGGGGCTGAAATCACCATGGGAAAACATCTCCCATGCTCCAATATTTTAGTAGTGTGTTCCTAAACACATTTAAACATAACCCCACGAGATTAATTAAATCAAATCATAGTTTTTATCAAGATTAATCAAAAATTAGATCTAAAAAAAAATGTTGTTGCATGTGTAATTTTATTGGTGGGATTTACTTAACTTGATGTTATAAACATGGGACTTTGATTGGATTTGTCAAAAACCAAGTTTTGATGGTGGTTTAAGGTGGTGGTGGTGTTGCCGTGAGATAGAGAGAAGAAGGAGGGAGGGAGTGAAATTTTTGGAGTGAATTTTTGTGAAGTGTGTGTTTGGTTGGTTATTTTGTAAAGTTAGGAGGGACCAAAGTGCAATTTTGGCTTTCTTTTGGCCTTAAATGGCAAACAAGTATATAAAGAGCGGGATTATGACTAGTAGTCGATTTTAAAATTTTACGGGAGTCGGGTTTCGCCCCGAACACTTGAAAATACTTTTAAATGGTTTAAACGCACACAAAACGAATATACACATGGTTCCGACTCGACTTAACACGTAATAAAAAATAAAAATCTCGAAAAACTCAAATATCAATCAATCGACAATAAAAGGTAAATTTTAGGCATCCGTCGGTATCGTAGTCGTTATCGGTTCTTCTTAAATCGTCAATCGTTAAATTTCGACCGCAAACGTTGGTTTCAACTTAAACCGTCAAACAATTCCACGATAAAAATTCTTAAAAATTTCAAAAATATACGTAAAATAGGATTAAATAAATGACGTTGGGCTCGGGATATCACATCCACCAGTGAGCCTCAACTTACGAGAGATGCTCATACTGAACAGCTCTTGAGACAATAACTTAGCATCATACGGCACTTTCACGGGTGTTACATCCTTCCCCCCTTAAGGGAGCGACGTCCCGGCGCTCTCCGGTTCTTATACTCGCATTTTGTACTACTAGGAAGATAAAGGTACTTCTTCCTAAAGAGGTCTTCATGTTCTGTTCTGGACTTCGGTTCACGTCTGGTGTTCCATCACACCTTCACCATGAGTATTATACCTTGCTTCAATCTCTTAACATCTCGATCCTTGATCTCCACTTCAATTTCTCAAACCCTTCCTTCGGTTATTGACACGTCTCTTCTCACAGCTTCTCGCGGTCAACAAGTGATTCTCAATCTACACCATCTCCTCCGGAGTCTCTCAAATCATTTCAGGTCCATTCAACTGACTTTTTCCTACTTCATTTCATCCAACTCGCGGTCTATATTTTCATCAACATAATTCTTCAAATGTCGCAGCTTCAAAGCTAACATGGTAAATGTCGTCGTACAAAGGTACTACCAACGGCAATGGTCGATCTCAACAACTACCAAAATCAATCACACACTCTCGGAGCACGTCTTCCAACGTTCGAATCATCCTTTCACTTGGTTCGTTGTCTCATAAAAACAATTATTCATAAATGAAAATCGCACGGGTCACACATAACCCCATCGAAAAACGTTCAAAATATAAAAGACGAAGTAATTAATACTAGTCGTACAAAATCACCTTATCGCAATATTACATACATACAACCCTAGTTCGTCAAAAACGAATTCATTGATACGGAAATCATCCGACGCATACATAACTCTCTCGAAAACGTCACAATCCAACCAAATACAAAATCCATTATGAAACACATACCACCAAATTACGACATGTTTGCAACATGTTTGCAACATAGCCAAACCATGCCAAACCAATCAGTTCAATCAGTTAACCCACGCTTGCTAATCAGCCAAGCCAAGATAAAACAAGAATATTGACATAATTCTCGGATGAGTCCAGTCAAAAGAAAATTGCAAGTTAAAGAAGGTTCAAGAGCTTGCTAGCTATGGATGCATATCCAAAAAGAAATAAAATACTTACATGTGTCATCGTGGGGTGCTCACACACGGATCCATACCCAAAAGATACTACAAGAACACCATCTTACTTCCGTCCCAAACGTGGTCAAAATCTTAATAAATATCGTCGTTCACAGTTAAATATAAAAAGAAATATATTACATGGAACGTGTTCTCCATGATCGGACTTCATTGGACAATGTCGTCTCAAGTTCTCACAACTTACGATCACTCAACCATATCTCTTAACACATAAATACATAAAAAGCAGTGGTTTACCACACAAACATCAACTATGGCTATCTATCGTTTAACCATCGATAATCAAGGATGGTTGAGTCAAGCAAAGAGGATTCCTCACTTAAATAAACGAAGACGACAATTGGAATGGTCTTCCAATTACCGATGCACAGTTGGTAAACTTCAACAATTCACCGCGTGTCGTTGTCATATCAAAAGAACAAGAAAAGAATAATAAATAAAGTACGATACATTCGCTGTAGGAGAAGTCTTCGTTATTTCCCTTAGAGTTATTCGAACTCTGATTTCCTCTACTTCGGCATTTTTCCATCTTTATTAACAACTCTTCTCCCGGTGACGATACGAGCCCCTTTGGTATTTCATCAACACCCTCGTGATTCCGATGAAATTTGCACGTTACACACAACTCATAAAAACATTTTCCAAAAACTACTCGGTCACAGTGACTTACCAAGTCAACACCAAACGAAAGAAAAGATTTCAAGGAACACAAGAAAATTCAAAAATTTTCTTTAGGAATCAAAGAAAATGCGATTACTTGCATCAGGATCCACCATTTTTAAAAACGTTCTCATCCAAACATTTATCAAAACACTACAAGTTTCAAGATGACCAATTTGTTTGACACGATAGTGCCCTTCCAAAACTATGCATAACTAGCTAGATCATGCATACTTAAGGACCAAGCAACGACAATTAACAAAACAGGACTCTTCCTGAATTATGCATAGTTAGCTAAGCTGTGCATAATTGAGGATCGAGTGACGACACAAACATTATTATTACATACCAAACACGACTATGGAAGTTTTCGACCTAGCCTTCAAAATAATTAAATCATTTGAAATGAAATTTGAAATGGGAAAATATTGCTACTACCGTTTTAAGAAACACATCAAACATTTTTCGTCCACTTTGGAAACATACTTTTACTTTGCCTTTTTGTGAGGAAAATAAATAAATAATTAAATAAAGAAATCGACACCATTTGCATTTAGTTCACCAAAACATTTGACACACTCATACCTATTTTCACAATAGACTATTCACAAAATAACGGTAAGGTGGTTCATGATTAAAGATCATTGCAAGCACAACAAGTAATAAAATTAAGATCAATGAGATCGAACGAGGTAAACGAGCAATATATTTGCCAACGGAAATTAACTACATTAGAAATGAAAATACTTCAAATGTATGACAAAAGTCTCAGGATAATAACAGCGATCTACGAATACATGGAGTGAAAGTTGAATATCAACACCAGCGTCAAAAATAGAACAACGATCACACTTCCCATCGTCTCGAGTTGCACACCCATTCCACCAAGGGTATACGGGGAGAGAAGAATAATCACTTGGTTAAATAGAAACAATTTCACCAGAAAGATCGAGTTCTTTCACCTCTACAATTTGGTAAAGCGGCTTCGCCTCCTCGCTTTTGTTCAATATAAATAAACAACCACTCTAATGAAGATTTATAGCATCATACAAGTAAATACAGAGTTTTTAGGTTCCATTAACCGAAAGAAGAAAGTTACGGCGTCCATGATCATGACAAAATACACCGGGTGACATACCCTCATTATCAAGTACTAGCGAAATAGTAGTTTTAAAATAAACAACGGTTTCATACCATAGACAATATAAGAATAAACAATCACATGACTACTCAAGTTCAGATATAGACTCGCAAGGTCGAAGAAAAGATGACGTACGATCGAACCATCGTGACTCAAAACATTATATATACATCTTTATAAAATATTATACAAGTAGGCGGGTGTTGGGTAATCCATTTGCATTTTCTAATCAATGTTACCTTGTATATTGTAAAACCGAACATTTGCACATTTTTAATTTGTGTTACACCATTAAGGGGTTTATACATTTTATTTCTCAATCTTTACAAAGTTTTTATTTCTGGAAAAATTTCAATCTCTCGGAAATTTTTAACATTAGTAAATTCGGTGACTCGGCTATCATAACCGGTAAAATCATTAGGTTTGAAAATCTCCATACTTGTGTCAAAATCTCTTTAATATCCGTATTTTTAAGTACCAAAAACATACGTAGTAAGAATTTCCCAAGTTTTACGTTTTTATTATTACGACTTATATTATCACATATATACACATATCCAACACGACTCAACCTAGTCCCATTAACTCTTAAAATCAACCTTCGACTTTTATTACACACATGTTTTCCCCAAAACTGTTTTGTTAAATCATATTCGCTTAATTCGACTCAAATGATAAAGAGGTTTCACGTGGTATTATCTCGGATACTTACTGATTTTAGTCGAGACTTAAATCTCAATAATAATAATATAATAAACAATCAAAATGCTTATCTCAATAATTTTAAAATATATAAAATTCAACTTTTAATCCTTAGCCCATTATCAAATGATTTTAAAATTAACACATCTCGTCGCGGAATAAAACAAAAGATTTTTCAAACGATTTTTAAACAAGCATCATCAAATTACACATATTGATTCTCTATAACGACAATTAAACAAACAAATGATTTCCAATGACGTTCCATCAATGTTTAAAATTTTATTTCATGCATTATAATTTCATACTTAAAGTGTATATTCCGATTTTATCCCAGTTTATTTACTACAACGAGTGACGAGTTCCAGTTTACACCAATGCATACGTAAACATAACCTTATGTTTAAAATAAACCAATTTTTTTACAAAGTTTCTACCTCCAAAATATATGACCAATTTTTCTACTCTATATTACAAATTATGCCAAAAGTTTGCTACATTGACCCGAAAATTAATTCATACTAAATCCGAAGCTACATATACTCAATAGTCATCTCGCAAATTTTATTATAACTCCTTTCTCAAACTAATTTAAACAAATTCTTAACAAGTCCATCACAATCTTTTAGTATCAAATTTTAATATATGAAAACAAGGATTTTACGAGTAATAATAATTACTTATTACGATTTACCAACCAAGGTTGAAGGAAAATAATTTCACAATGTCCGTTTATTCTCTACACGAATTTTACTTGTTACAAAACACATCATACGTCATTTTTATCCGAAAGTTTCATTCACCAAATATTAAATATATAAAACACTTTATGTTTAAATCATTCAATCAACAAAGTTCGATGCTTACTTAACTTGCACAAATGCCGGACCTCGTCATGTAAAATATTAACTTCAAAATAATGAAACAACAAAACAAAATGAAATAAATGGAACGAGAATACGTATGTCAACTAAATGTTGTTATCGGCCTCGGATGAGTCTCGAAATCGTACTCCCCAAAATTAACACAAAAACCAACCAAATTCCAAGTTATCGCGCTTGATCACAACGCCAGTCTATTTTAAAACACATCTTTAAAATTCAAGTAGAATAGTAAACAACGATTTAAATGGCGACACTCCTCAACCATGTTTTATAACACACACATGTGATTCGTCGCTACGATGTACGCATCGTTGATTATACTTCGTCTATATTATAGTTACGCCAACTAATATATCAAACCCATGAGGAATAGAGGAAATACCGTAATACGTGAGTAATTTACGTTCCAAAAAGAAGATGTCCAAAATGACACATCACGGTACGATAACGACAATCGAGATCACTCTAGTCGATATAAAATATGTTACGAAGCATCATTTACGTATATAGAGTATTAAACGAGGTTCACACTCGATTATTCGATCAATAAATTAATTATCAAGATTGATAATTAGCGGTAAGGCCGAATTCTCAGCAAAACCGCATTATAACATGTATGATAATCACTCAAGGACCATTGCTTCACGTGCAATGCCTTTAAATACCATAGTATATACATACTTATACATACAACCATTCCTACATACACGTAGGATTACAACGCGGTGTTGCCATGTAATGCAATGTAGCCCGTTATGCCAATTACATGCAACATATAAGATACTCTTACAAGAATTTGCAAATTACGATGATAAGTACTCAACGTACAAAACAATATATCTTAATATATATCTCAAAGTATTTACTTACTAAATACTTAGGGAATTCATATCAATTTCGAGGGATACATCTAAAATATAAAGCAATGCTAAAGAATTCTTACCGGAGCCATGCAGGATAGTTGTGTGCTTGGACAATTTCTTACGACACCAAAAGTTATAGTTTAGGATTTTTCAAAATGACCTAGTTCTCTATAACTCATGGCTCTGATTACCAATCTGTAACACCCCCACAAATGCTATGCGCAGCGGAACTACAACATTTGGGTGCTACACAGTTATCATCGCACACAAGATATATCAAACGACTCAAAAGACGTAAAAGTCTTGACATTATTTAAACATAGTTAAAATGTACATGTCTACTGTTTTCCAAACCCCAAAAGAATACAATACAGAGTTTGCGTTTAGGTCCCCACTGAATCTCAACCCAAAAATACATTTTCATTCACATGACATAGTATAAAATTTTTAAGTGCAAAAAGGGAGGAAAACAAAGTAGACCGCCAAGCCACCACAACTTCCATCCTCGCATGCTCCGCTGCTATCAATCTTGGTTACCTGAAACACATGCTTAAAATCGTCAACACAAAGGTTGAGCGAATCTATAGGTTTATCAAATCATAAGTTGAACATAAGTATTAAAAACCAATCATGATCATTCAATAGCATTGTCGTACTCACAATCTATTACTCAAGGATATGGCAATTGTGTTTAAGCTCATGACACTAATCCGTTAACTCAATCACCCGCGTAATAATTACCGGCGTGATTCAGATGAAACCAGTGCCCCTTCTAAAGGCATCAGTTACAATTATACCTTATCTCTCATACAAGATAATCTACCGCAGAACTTACTCAACGTACAGCTTCTCGGCTAGCATTGGGTCGTTAGCCCCGTAGTACTACAAATTGTATAAGCGGCTATTTCCCCCTACTCGAGGGCAGGACAATAGTTAATAGTTCATGAATTTAGGGACTTTTGCAACTAGGTACTCAACACAATTTCGAGGCAACATTCGGGTCCAACAATCAATCAAGACTTATGTTCATTTTCATTTAAATTAGCATGTATCCCCCTCGCGGGTTAAAACATTTGAATAAAGTAAAGAGAGAGGCTATAGACTCACCTTGAGATATAGGAGCATAAGTACTAGTAACAAAGACGTAGACGAAGACGATCACCGACGATGAGGATGCCCCGGGAAATCAAATACAACACCTAACGAATAAACACGTAATGAATCAACACACTCAAGTACCTTCAAGTACTGTATGTACATAATTATGAACACTCAAGGTTCATATAAACTCACGCCAAAAATCCATACAAGTGATATTTACTAGACACGAACCATTTTATACTTTATTAGAATTATTGCGCATTTTACAACTCTGCCGGTACATACCGAATGTACGGGCTGTTTTACCCCACTTAGACCACTCCTAAAAATCTGAGAAAATTTGTAAAAATCTCTTATAATCTGTAGAAACCCCTCACCAAATTTCATAAAAAGTTTTCACTCCTAAGACCTTCTGCCCGACACATCTTTGAAGTACAAAATTCGGACAGTTTTGCACACTCGACTCGTAAGATTGTTTTGACCATCTTAACCAATGCCATTTGAAAATCCGACTCTTGATTATGAAAATAGACTCGAAACGCTAAGTTTAGGGCCTGAGAACAACTCCCAAAAATTTTTAGAACTCTAGTTACAATCCTAGACATTCGACCTATATTTTGACAAAAACCCGTAACTTGTGATTTTCATCACCCGGTACGCCTCAAACTTTAAAATATCATAACTTTTGACTCGTTTTGAGTTAGAAGCTCTACCTTATACCGAATCGAAGCTAAAAAGAAGCTCTACAATAATATCCTATCTTCTCAACCTGGACTTAGACTTAAACCCACGAAAATAACCCTTAAACAATCTGATCTAAATTGACTCTTTCAAAATCATATTAAAACATCATTTTGACCAATTTCATCAACTCCTATACTCCTAACATCACCTACTAACCATCCTAATCAAACCAAAACACCCTAAATCACTTGTATGTTCATCCTTATTCAAAGCCCACATCAAAAACTAAACATGCAATATAATTAAATATATATAAAATATTAATAACAAAGAAATGGAACCATACCATGAACAAAATGGATCAAAGCTTCAAGAACACCAAAACCCCCATGTGTGCCGTGGGGTTTGGGGCTGAAATCACGTTGGTTTCAACTTAAACCGTCAAACAATTCCACGATAAAAATTCTTAAAAATTTCAAAAATATACGTAAAATAGGATTAAATAAATGACGTTGGGCTCGGGATATCCCATCCACCAGTGAGCCTCAACTTACGAGAGATGCTCATACTGAACAGCTCTTGAGACAATAACTTAGCATCATACGGCACTTTCACGGGTGTTACAGGGAAGATGAAGCCCGTGTTGGGGAGAAAAGAAAGGGAGACGGTGATCGTGTAGATAGAGGTGATAATAGGAAGAATTTCAATCGCCGTCAGAACCAGAGAAAGGGGAATGCAAATGCTCTTACCAATAACACACCGCGCAACGATGATAGATGTCCTAAGTGTGGCAACAAGACGCATGCTGGCGACTACTGGAAGTGCCGAAATTGCGGAAAGCTTAGACACAAGGTTGAAAGGTGTAAGAAGGGAACCATTTGCTTCAACTGTAATGAAGAAGGTCATAGGAAATCAGAATGCCCCAAGTTGAAAGCGATTGTACCTGGAAGAAACCCCCAGGGTGGTGTCTATCAACTTGGAACAATTGAGGTGAAGAAAGAGGATCTGAATGTCGTTACCGGTACGTTTTTACTCAACAATCATTATGCTGTTGCTTTATTTGACTCGGTGCTGATAGGAGCTTTGTATCCACTAAATTTAGTGCCCTTATTGACATTGAACCTGTTGAGATAAATACCAGTTACGAGGTGGAATTGGCTAATGGTAAATTAGTGAAAACTAATAAGATATTAGAAGGATGCTCTCTAAGTCTCTTGAACTATTCCTTTCCGATTGATTTGATGTTGATAGAATTAGGTAGTTTTGATATTATTATTGGTATGGATTGGTTGTCGTTGAATAATGCTACTATTTTATGTGGAGAGAAGAAGGTTAAGATTCCTCTTAGGAATAGGACGTTAGTAATTGATGGTAATCGAGGTGAATCCCGTTTGAAAATCGTTTCATGTATTAAAGTCCAAAAGTACATCAGGAACGGTTGTGAGTTATTCTTAGCTCAAGTGACCGAGAATGAGTCTAGGGAGAAACGATTGGAAGATGTACCTATTATTTGTGAATTTCCTGAGGTATTTCCTAATGATTTACCCGGACTTCCACCGATAAGGCAAGTAGAGTTTCGAATCGATTTAATTCCTGGTGCTGCACCGGTGGCACGTGCGCCTTACCGATGAGCCCCTTCTGAATTAAAGGAGTTATCTGAGCAACTTAAGGAGTTGTCTGATAAAGGTTTTATTCGACCGAGCTCGTCGCCTTGGGGAGCTCCAGTGTTGTTCGTTAAGAAGAAGGATGGATCTTTCCGTATGTGCATTGATTATAGGGAAATGAATAAGTTGACAATTAAAAATCGATATCCTTTACCTAGGATTGATGATTTGTTTGATCAACTACAAGGATCTAGTGTGTATTCTATGATAGATTTGCGGTCAGGATATCACCAACTTCGCGTCCGTGAAGAAGATATTCCTATAACTTCATTTAGAACTCGTTATGGACACTATGAATTTCAAGTAATGCCATTTTGGTTAACTAACGCACCTGCGGTTTTCATGGATTTAATGAATCGAGTGTGCAAGTCCTACTTGGATAAATTTGTGATTGTGTTTATTGACGATATTCTAATCTATTCTAAGAATGAAGATTAACATAGAGAACATTTAAGGATTATTTTGAATTTGTTAAAGGATGAAAAGTTGTATGCTAAGTTTTTGAAATGTGATTTCTGGTTAGATTCTGTGCAATTTCCTGGTCATGTGATTAACAAAGATGGAAATCATGTTGATCCTGCAAAGGTTGAAGCCATTAAGAATTGGTCTGCACCGACAACGCCAACGGAAGTGCGACAGTTCTTAGGATTGGCTGGCTATTATAGGCGATTCATTAAAGAATTTTCTTTGATAGCTAAACCCTTGACTAAGCTTACCAAGAAGAATAAACCTTTCGTTTGGGGAAGTGATGAAGATGGAGCATTTCAGACATTGAAGCAAAAATTATGTAGTAAGCCAATTTTATCATTACCCGACGGGAGTGAAGATTTTGTAGTGTATTGTGATGCATCTCTTAGAGGCTATGGAGCTGTTTTGATGCAGCGAGAGAAAGTGATAGCTTATGCTTCTAAGAAATTAAGGAAGAATGAGGAGAATTATACTACTCATGATCTTGAGTTAGGAGCTGTAGTCTTTGCTCTTAGGTTGTGGAGACATTATCTGTATGGCACCAAGTGTACGGTATTCACCGATCACAAAAGACTACAGTATATTCTTGACCAGAAGGAATTGAACATGAGGCACCGAAGATGGATAAAGTTGTTAAGTGATTATGATTGTGATATAAAATATCACCCAGGAAAAGCCAATGTTGTTACCGATGCGTTAAGTAGGAAAGATAGAGAGCCTATCAGGGTACGTTCTCTAGTCTTGACCGTGCACAATAATTTGCCTGAGCAAATTAGAAATGCGCAAATAGAAGCTTGTAAGAAGGAAAATTTTGTTAATGAAGGGTTCCGAGGAGAAGGAGATCCTTTAGAGGTTAGAGATGATGGAGTGAAATGCTTAAGAGGTCGTATGTGGATACCTAAGTTTGGAGGCTTAAGAGACTTGATTATGTTAGAATCCCATAAATCTAAGTATTCCATTCATCCGGGATCTAATAAGATGTACCATGATTTGAAGAAGTTGTACGGGTGGCCGAATATGAAAGTTGATATTGCTATGTATGTTCTTCAATGCTTGACTTGTGCTAGAGTCAAAGCTGAACATCAAAAGCCATCAGGACTACTTCAACAGCCAAACATTCCTGAATGGAAGTGGGAGCGAATTACGATGGACTTTATCACCAAGCTTCCTAGAACATCATCTAGAAACAACTCGATTTGGGTTATTGTCGACAGACTGACCAAATCAGCACACTTCATTCCGGCTAAAGAGCAGTTCTCACTAGATAAGCTGACTCGTATATACCTTGAGAATGTTGTATGCAAGCATGGAGTGCCTGTATGGATCATTTAAGATCGAGATCCTAGATTCGCATCGAATTTTTGGAAATCTCTCCAAAGATCTTTGGGAACGAATCTCGACATGAGCACTGCTTATCACCCCCAGACTGATGGGCAGAGTGAAAGAACGATACAAACACTAGAAGATATGTTGAGAGCTTGTGTGTTAGATTTTGGTAAGAATTGGGATAAACATTTTCCGTTAGCAGAGTTTTCGTATAACAATAGTTACCACTCTAGTATTAAGGCTGCACCATTTAAAGCTTTATATGGTAGGAAGTGTAGATCTCCTGTATGTTGGAGTGAAGTTGGGGATACCCAGCTCACGGGACCGGAATTGATCCGGGAGACTACGGAGATGATAGTTCAGATTAAGAATAGGTTGTTGACTGCCCGTAGTAGACAGAAAAGTTACGCGGATGTACGGCGGAAGCCAATGGAGTTTAAAGTGGGTGACCAAGTAATGTTTAAAGTATCGCCATGGAAATGCGTTATAAGATTTGGAAAGCAAGGAAAATTGAATCCCCGTTATATTGGACCCTTTAAGATTTTATCTAGAGTAGGTCTGGTGGCTTACAAACTAGAGTTACCCCCAGAACTTCATGGTGTTCACAACACATTCCATGTATCTAATCTGAAGAAATGTCTAGCAGTGAGTGATGAGAAAATTTCATGCGATAAGGTTCGAACAGATGGGAAGTTGCATTTTATCGAAGAACCCGTAGAGGTTATGGATCGTGAGGTAAGGCAACTGAAACAAAGTCGGATACCTATTGTCAAGATCCGATGGAATTCAAAGCATGGACCGGAATATGCTTGGGAACGAGAGGATGAAATGTGGAAGAAATATCCGCACATCTTCGATTTCAATAAGAAACGGACATCAAAATGAAATGGATCACGAGGACGTTGATCCCTTTTAGGAGGAAAAGCTGTGACAATCTAACATTTTCAGGTAGTGAATTATTTTCTCGTATAATTTTGAAACTTATTTTTGTGTTGGTTGATGAACTCACAATTTACAGATTTAAATTTGGGCTTACGTGCATAATTTAGCGTCCTTTACGATTAAACCGGAAACCTTAGGATTACGTATTTACGTTTTTGAACTCCGTTTCTGATGAGACAATTTTTATTAGATTCGTTTTGTGTCGTTGATTCATAATTTATAAAAACGTTTTTCGTGAAACGACCCGACGGCACGCAAATCGAGAAAACTAGAATCGAGGAGTACCCGTAAATTAGCGGGATGGGACAAAATAATTTATCCCACCCCACTATAACATGGGACGGCCAAACATGACACCACATCAAAGATGTGGCATCATGTAAACTAGTAGCTTACAAGTGTAAGCTTAGCTTAACACTTAAGCTAGTTTTTACCCACCAAACTAACAAAAACAACTAGCTTCTCATTTACCACCATTCACTCATGCAAATCAACTAAAAAATCTCTCAACTCCATCACCATTGCCGTCCCACTTCAAGAACAAACACCCATTTTGATCTTTTCTAGCCACAAAATACTTGTTATCAAGCAATATTATGGAGTTACCTTGAAGCCTTGATTACTTGGTGGCCATTTTAACAACAAAGGAGGTGATTTGCTTGTGTCCTAGGGCTGATTTCTCAACATACTTTCTTGGTGTTTGATGATCTTGGGGATACATTTGGTGTTCATCAAGTTCTTGTCTTCCAAAAACAAGATATACTCTTGGTTGGTAAAGAAGATCATCCTTTCCATTTTCTCTTGTTATTTTTGTAAAGATCAAATGTATTTTCTTTCTTGTTGTATATGTATATGATGAATATATGATGATAAAAATGTTGTGTGGGGATCAAGTGTTGATAAATATGCTTAAAAAGATTAATAACCATAAGAAACAAGGCTAAAATCATGCTTAATTTGTTGGCTGTATAAATACAGTATGTAACCAAAACTTTAACTGATAAATTTGCATGGTGGAATCCATTTACAGTAAGTACAAGATGTCATACACATGTGAGAGTTGGCCATGCAATGGAATCATTAAAATGAGTGAGATATGATCAAAACAAGATGAGTGTGCTAATCTGAATAAGCTGTTTTGTAGGGACTGTTAAGGATAGTTAAACTTAAAATGAGCAGTAGCTATAACTAAGTTAATTGTATCACATAATATGAAGTTCACGCCATCCAAAAATGAGCTTCTAATTCATTGTATAACTCTAGATATGATAAAAATGGTGAAGATGAAAATAAAAATCAGATTTTGAAGAATTAATGTTTAATACTATTATATAAGAACTCAAATTATATAGTATAAAATGTGAAATTAAAACCCACTAACTTATGAATTTTATTTATATAAATATGTATAAGGTTAAATAAATGGACAGTTTATAAAAATGGTAGTTGAATAATATTTATAAGTTATAAAAACTATAAACGTGATTTTTACGACTTTTTCGGCTATTACCGTAAAATTAACGTTTTTCGCCAATTAAAACTTATACGATCAAACACGTCTAATGTAAAGTTTTTAAAAGTAATATAATGATATATAAGTATCTAATACAAGTAAAAACTGATAAAACCCGAACTATAGGACATACGGACATTAACGAACTAAGAAAGCATATTGGACTAATAATTGGACTAAATAAGTTAAACACTTATAAAAAGTACTTATTGGGCTTAACCCATTTGGGACCAACATGTAAAGTGTAAATACTGATAATATAAGTATAAAATGAAATAATACAAGTTAAAGAACTTATGATAAGCTTATTGGACTTAAAATATGTAAATAGGTAAAACTAGTAAACTAGTAAAAAGTTACCAATACATAAACACTAAAATGAGTAAACAAGGATATATAAACCCACTTGATCATCATCATATGTACAAAATCATCATATGTATATTGTTATTTTGATAAAGTCATTGGACAAAAGTCTAAGACCGATTATTATTTATATAGGTTTCCGTGACCGAAGCACGCCCGTAGCCGATAATCCGCCTTTCATTATCAACTTGAGTTCATAGCCTCGCACTCTTTTAAATGTTTTATAAAATGATTTGTAAACCCGCGAGGGAGATAACATGCTAGTTTTTGATAAAATAGAACACAAGTAGTCCCGATGGTATGCTTAATGATATGGACCCGATTGATGCTATGACCCTATAAACGAGATAAAAAGGATTATTAGTAGTTAGGTTATGTCACTCAAAGTCCCATTAGCATGAATTGTGAACTACCGGGATTTGGTAGACGCTTATGCATATGATAGTACTATTTGGGGACGATCACCCCAGTTCGCGCCTTGTCGGTTGATCCCCGTCGTAGCACATTGATTGGTAAGCGAATTTATGTATGAGAAGATTACATAGCGTGATTTTTGTGACGACACGCTAACTTAGATGGACAAATTGTTTGTCGGGTTCGCGGCCCGTTGTTTTCATAGTAAGGTAACAATGTCATGCGGCTAATATATACAATACGACAACGATGCTAATGACGATAATAATATTACCTATAATGGTAATATTGAGGCTACGGTCTCATGGACGGTTAAAGATGTATGCTTGATTGATATATTGCCTGACTAGCAATACGAGGACTTACTTCTGATATTAAACTTGTGTTCTGATTTTAGCGATTGTTTTATATAACAGTTTTATTAAACTCTATGAATTCACTCGGCATTCGCTGATATGATTTTTGCATGTTTTTATCTCAGGTGCTTGAAGGTAATCCGGATGGAGATCGACTATGATGGCCCACATAATATTAAAAATGTTCATTCGATCTATGTTTTGTAAACTTAATGACCTGTATAATTTGGGACATGTTGTACACTTTAAAACTTTTTATCGAATGAATGTATGTTAAACCTTGTACAACCATTTTTATGTGTTGTCTATAATTGGAGTTATTGTGCTATCCCGTAACACTCTGAAAGACCCTTTCGCTGTACCGATACGAAAATTGAGAGTGTTACAAACCAAGTCAGGCATACTTGAGCCCACTCATTTATAATTCTTTGCTTACATCAAAAGGCGTCCCATACCATGTAAACAAGAATTTATAAATTTATGGTTGGGGAACTTATAACTTTCTTGTTCAAATGAAATGGCGTCCTAATTCATTTCGACAAGACGATCATAAGTCATCCTACTCAGGTAATACCATCTCAAAACACGATACCGTATCCAAATTACGTACCATATCAAGTAAAGGTTTTCAATAAACTTACTTCATGATTTCCATATTCAAACGTCCCATTCCATCTAAATAAGAGAACCACAAACAATCTAAGGTCTATGGGTTTAAAACTTTCTTATTCAAATGTCACAATCCATTTCAATAAGAGAACCTTAAACGACACATAGTTTGGCGAGTTAATATCTCTATATTTAAATGTCCCATTCCATTTAAATACAAGGTATTAAATCACTCAACCGAATGATTACTAGGTGCATATCTTTGTTGTACTCAAACTATATATACTTGATTAGGATATACATATCACATGTCCAACATTGGCATTCTCCTTTTCTCTAATAAAACGTAATCATGTACAATAAAATCAAAAGTTACATTACGTAGAGGACGTTTGCTTGAAGAAATGATTCTTCAAAATCATACGAGGTAACGGAAACACGAATTTCACATTAACCAATTACGTTTCAAGAGGAGATGACCTAGAATGGCACATCACGATGCGACGACAAGAATCGAGCTCAAATTAGTAGATATGTGATAGATTACGAAACAATATATACGTACCGAGAGTATCAAACGAGTATCATACTCATATTCGGAACATAACTTGATTATCACAATCGGTGATTGGCAATGACGTCAAACTCTGAATAAAACGGCATCATAAAATGTACGACAATAACGCAAATACTATTGCTTCACGCGCAATGCCTTTAAATACCATATTATATACATACATATACATACAATCATTCCTATATACATATAGGACCACATTATCACAACCAAGCATTAAGTAATGTAAGAATAGACTTACCGGAGCCATGTCGAGTAGTTGCGTGCTTAAAACTTTTTAGGACACGCCAAAAGTTATAGTTTAGAATTTTCAAAATCAACCTAGTTCTCTATAACATGAAATACATGCTTAAAATCGTCAACACAACAGTTGAATGAATCTATAGGTTTAACAAATCATTATCTGAACACAAGTATACAAACTAATCTTGATCATCCAATAGCATTGTTACGCATACAATCTATTATTCAAACATCACATCTTCACAACAAAATCATTCGATTGTATTAAGCTCATGAACCGGACCCCTTAAAGCTACCACCCTTGACAAATGCCGGCGTGGCCAAATAAATGAAATCAATGACCTCACAAATTAGTATACGTCACAAATATACTCTTCTCTTTCCTACAATATATCCGTCCGACGAGTTTACTCAACGTAACACTTACATCTAGGATCGGGTGTTCGACCCATAGTACTATTAATTGCATAAGCGGCTATTTCCAACCCACAAAAGGGTAAGAGAATAGTTAACGGTTCATGGAATTAGGGACTTTTAGCAACTACGTACTCAATACAATCAAGGCAACATATGGGTCCAAACAATTATTCATGACTTGTGTTCCATTTATTTCAAAAAGCATGTTTTATCCTTGCGGGTTAAAATCATTTTTAAGATAGTATAAAAGCGACGCTATAGACTCACCTTAGATGATACGAGAAGCTAGTAGTAGTGATCGCCGAAGTGAAGATGCCCGAGAACACACGTCAAATGCCGCAACCTAACAGTTAAGGCGCATACTTAGCAACATACTCAAGTACTCAAAATATACTTAGTATAATAATTTAAAAATCCCAAAATAATAAGTACATAAACATGACCAACCAATCCAAGTGAATCCATTCTATTCCTAACAACATGCGCTAACACTCCAAAACTACCACCCTCGGTATTGGTCCATCACAAGATGCCAAACCAATACAAGTCAAATTACCGACTCGGGTCCTTAAATCCAGTATCTATACACTCACACCTTAAACCTATAACTTGTGGAAGTTATAGAGGATAATAAGAAAGACTTATTACTTAGAACTACTATGTGATGACACGTACTTCCCAAGAAGCACTCAGAAGGTACATACCAAATGTACTTGTTGTTTTCCCCCACCTAGACAACTCCAAATTATGTGAAACTTGGTGAAAAACTCACTCATAACCTGAACAAAACCCAAATTAAATTTCATCCAAAAATATTACTTTTATAGCCGTCTACTCAACACATTTCTAAACCCTAAAATCCGAACAATTTATACACTCGACTTGTAAAGCATTTTTTACCCTTCTAAAAGCATCCTTTTAGAAATCTGACACTTGATTATGAAAATAGTTTCAAAACACTAGGTTTAGCACTTTATAATAGCCATCAATCATCTATAAAACTCTACTTATAGTCCCTGAGAGTTGACCCAATATCGACCATAATTTTGTATTGTGTCAATATGCATCTCACGGTACAAGAATATCAAACAACCATATCTTCCACCTTGTTATGAGTTAGAAGCCCCATTTTATATCAAAATGATCCTCGACAACCACTAAAACTACATGCTATGATACAAACACTTTACCAACACCCACTATACGAAAAACAGCAACAAACCTACTAATCTAAAACCATACTTTTAAAATAACACTAAACCTCATTTACACCTATTTTCAACATTTCAACCATCCTAACAACAATTTTAATCAGCATCTACCCTCAAACCTTAATGCATGTTCATATGGATTCACTAAACTCAATCAAATACTTGCATGCAATAAGAACATGATATTAATATAATAGTATTAACAACAATTGAACCTTACAACAATTGTTAAATGGATTAAACACCAAAAATCAACCATCCCTTCCTTGGGCCATGGGTTTTGATCAAGAACACAACAAGAAAGCTTTTCCCCAATCTTCAATATTACAAACGGTTGTTCCTAAACACAATCAAACACGAATCTAATGATTTAATTAGATCAAAACATAGTTTTTAACGAAAAAGCAAAATCAAATCTTGAAAAAAAATGTTGTTGCATGTTAAATTTTCTTAGTGTGATTTACTTATAATGATGTTTTAAACATGTGTCATTGCTTAGATTTCTCAAAAATCCAAATATGATGGTCGATTTGGTGTGGTGTTGCTTGGTCGTGGGTTAGAGAGAGCAAGGAGGGGAGAGCACAAATTTTTGAAGTGTAAAAATAATAGTGTGTGCTTATTTTGAGCTTATCTATAGTGGTGGAGGTTAGAAAGTGTAATATTGGAAATCTTTTACCTCTCTTTGCCAAAGTTTAAAATAAGAGTGCGGGAAAATACCTATTTCATTTTTAGCAATAAAATAAAGTCAGATTTTTCCCCGGCTTCCTTATATCTCTATCATTAAAAGTATCTTTTTAATACTTAAACGCCCACAAAACTAATAAATAAAGGTTCCGACTCTATTAAATTCGAAATAAAACGAAAAATTCAATAATCTCTAATATCGAAATAATCGATAATGAAACGTTAAATTTGGGCATCTCTCGGCATTGCGATTACTAGCGTCTCTCTCCAATCGTCAAAACATTAAATGAAGTCTCAATCACCGGTTTCAACTTAAACCGTCAAACATAACAATACTTACATTCTCTTATAAATATTAAATCAGTCACATATTAGAGTAAAATAATGGCATTAGGTTCGGGGAATCACAAACTTCCTACTTTAGTTGATCCTTAGCCTATTGTTCAAGGCTCCTTATATTATAAAAGGATACCTTAGGGTTTAAATTTTGGTTCAAATTTCATATCATTGTACACAGTTATTAATATGATTCAATTGAGAGTTTGGTATACGTGCTTGTTATTTTGTTCTTTGTTCTAAGTGTTGAATTCCGTATAACACTTAGATTGTTATAGTACACAAAGTTTCTCTACGTATTATACTGGATTTATCTTGATAATACAAAGTTAATCGATCTAAGTTTGGGATCAACAATACCAATTGTAGAAACTAGAAGGGGGGTTTATAAAAATCCTTTTAAAAAAGCTAGATTTAAGTGGTTTATGTGAAACCTTCTTATGCACAATATGAACAAGTGATAGTGTAGCTAAACTAATAATCACAAACTATATACAAGTATAAATAATGTAAAGAGATAAGGAAATGAAATATCAAACCGAACGCCAAAGATTTATAGTGGTTCGCCACGAATCTCTATCTTCGTCCTACTCCACTCCTCGAGTATCCTACTTCAAAGTTCAATTATCAACAAGCTCCTTGCAGTGGAGAAACCATACACGTCGCTTAACTAATTATTGACTCTAAGCGAAAAGTCGAGTTCTAATCCTAGCTAGAACCACTCTATACCAGTATACTTTGAAGCCTAAGTATTTATTAACCACAACATTTACACAAGTTCCATAGTCTACACTAATTTGGATCTTCATAATGACACAATAATAAACAAAGTCTCGATCTTGATAGGATCTTGAACTTGACACAACACTTCAAGGTTGAAAGTGTTCTTCTCTTTTCACTCTAGTGGATGAGATGGGAAGAGAAAGATTCACTTCTTAAACAAGTATAATGAACCAAATAATCAAGGGTTTGAGTGATTAAAGAAGGGGTTTTGAATATGAGAATGTGTGTGCGAAAGAGGTGAAAAGAAAATATAGAAATAATACACTATATATATGAGAAAGGGGAACGACTCTTTTTTGGCACAGGTCATCAAATAGCCTCGTATTTCCTTATCTATAAGGAACCGCTGGCCCCTATCAGGAGCCGTGTCCACTAAAGTACGCTCCTTTTTGTCATTTAGTGGGGAAACTCCATCTGGTGCACCCAAAGGGAATATCCTTTATCCATTTGAAATATCCTATTTTCAAATTTCCATTTTCTTTTAAATAAAACATTTTCTTAAAATTAAAGTTTAGTGATGAGACTCGTATTATACATGTTTTCATACCCTAAAACGAACTTGAAACAGATAAAATATCATCAAAAACATGCCACATACCCTTGTACTGTTTGTTTATGAATGTGCAGGCATGGAATGTACCCTTGTATCATCAAAAACATGCCAAATACCCTTGTATTGTCCAAAAATACCCTTGAAGAACTGAAGATGTACAGGTTTAGTCCCTCAAGTTTCAAGAAATGTCACTTTATACCCCTCAAATATCAGCAAATACAAAAGGGGTCACTAAAGTTTGAAGAATTGTCAAGATCAACCCCTCAAGTTTGTAGAAGATTCATAACCAGTCCTTTTTCTAACACAAGGACTAAACTTGCAAATTACTAAGGACTAACTATGTAAATCAGCCAAAGAATAAAATTAACATGGCAGAGGGACAAAACCTGCCATGTATTCAAACTATCAACATACCAAGTCAATTGTTGTCACACCCCCAAATTCACTACAGCAGAAGACTTACATTGGGGACTTGTGACTTCATGAGTATTCGAGAGCTTGATCCGAGAACGACCTCTACATGCTAAAAACCACAAAGGATACTCCAATTAATTTAAATAGTCAAGCACCTGTAATACATGCTTCAAAATGTCAACAAAGTGGGTGAGTTAATAAGTTTTGTTTTAAATTGTTCATAAAAAATTTGAGTTGATATCGACCACTGCACCTTGTAGTAAAAATATAAGAGTTTAAAAATCATAGTTTCTTAGTAAAAAGCGTTTCTTGATGAAAACAGACTCTGTTAGTAATAACATAGTTCATGATAAAAACTGAGTTCATTGATAATAACATAGATTAATAATAAAGACAAAGTTTACGGATAAAAAACAGAGTTTATTTATGTAAGCAGTGTTTACTGATATTAATAGATGTTCTCGTTAATAATTGAATTCCCTGATAATAAAAGATATTCCCGGTAAAAATAAGATTCTTGACAAAAAAAGAAGTGTTTGATGAACCAAAAGATTTTCCTAAACATTGGTGACAATATAACAAATACAAAGTCACCAAAAATGCGTTTATTATTGTTTAAGCTCATGAGACCGACACGTTTAAAATACCGGTAGTATAATCTCATAATGTAGCCCCTACGAATGTCTAACCCATGACATCCATCCTTTGAATCAAATGAAACTGTGCCCGCTTGTCCTCTGTTGGACCAAGCCGGACAGGGTGTCAACCCTGATAGATCTATCCATAATAATCGCGCTTACAAGCTATAACCTAGTTACGTAATTATCGGTTCATGATCACGGGCCAGAGCAACTGGGTTAAAGAGGGACTTAGACCAATACATAAACAAGTATATGCCACATGTGTTCATTTTTTGCAACCATTGTCTCTACCCGGGAACCAGTGAAAAACAGTTAAAGTTTTGGGCTATGAAACCCACAATAGATTTTAATAGCACGAAACTTTAGGCCAATTTATCTGACTTTTGTCCGATATATCCGATTTTATTCCGATATGGCCGATTTATATTCGAAACGAAGTGGGCCGATTTATCCCTTTTTTAATATTTGACAGATTTATTTTCGATATATCCTCGATTCATCCGATTTTTGACCGATTTTGACCAAGCCGATAAATAAGGCCGATTAAAAAAAATTGTGGCGGGTAATCCCCGCCAAGCGATTTATCCCCAATTAATCGGTCGCCAAGACCAATTTTTGAAAACATTGTATTTTATATATCATTATTTCTTTACTTCTAAATAACATTTATGAAATTATAAAGATACGATTTACATTATTCGGCATTACCTATACTTTTGTATAATGTTTCCCATTTTACAAAATATAGTATGTTCCTTATCAATAATCTACGTTTTCAGTATTAATCACTTTATATAATCAATCACTTCCAATAATCAACCAACACTTTTAAGCTATTTGTTAACCACAAATCCAAACGCCCATTCGGCTCTCAAAACTCAGAACCAAACACTCCTTTTGATTGTTTAAACCCTTAACCAAACACACCCTTAAGACAATTAGAATCTTCCAAACACACCCTTATGACAAGTTAATCACATAAACTAACACCCCTTTATGACTTTGTTAAACCCACTACCAAACACCCTTTTTTTGCAGATTAACACACAAAATTAAACATCCTATTATAAGTTTTAAACCAGTACCCAAACATCCAAATGTCAATCCGAAACCCTAGATCCAAATGCGCCTTATCAGATTTAAATCGTAAACAACACACTCTTATAAACACAAATCCAAACACTCTTACTCGTCAAGTAACCAAGATGAACATGAGATAATATAAACCGAGAACAACCCGTTTAAAAACATGACATAACCACAAGCTCGGCACCTAATGGTGCGGCTGGTGCTATTAAAGATCCCGTAAACCACCTATGCGGTGGTTTCTGGTGGTGACAGCCCGTCACAAACACCCTCGTAGGTGTGCTCAAGTTGCGGCGGTGACGATATAGAGATGGGGATGAGGGTTTATTTTAGTGGTGGATCTGGTTGTGGTGGGACGTGATGATGGAGTGGTGATGTAGCAGTTATTATGGCGTTAAAAGTTAGGTGGTTGTGGTGTAGTAGCAGCGGTGGTGTGGTGGAGGTTACTACGATGGTGGTGATGGTTTTAGAAGGCGGGAGTAGTAGATCGAGAGTCACAGTGGGCAGACAGTGAGTGGTGGTGATGTGTTATGACGGTGGCAGCGGCGGGGTGGTGACTACTGTAATGATGGGGACGGGGTGGTGATGAGATGGTGATGGCGGCTGATGGAGAAAGGTGGTGATTCTGGTGGTGTCTTGGTGGTGTGGTGATGGTAGGGTGAATTAGATAATGGCGATTATGATTGATGGCGGTGACGGGCGGCGGTGGTGGTCGGAATCGGGTGGCCGGAAAATATGGTGGATAGGAAAGTTTATGTGTGTTTATTTTTATGTTTAGGATTTGTTAGTTATGTGAAAGAAACCCTAGTTACTTATCTATAACTTGAAACTATTAAAAACAAAATGCAGATGTTTAATAATTAAGGGTGGATTATTTAAATAGTTTACTACATATTTCTTTTATGTTAGCTTAAATGTAGCTCGGGACTCGTTCGTGTTCGATAAAATTTGATTCGTTTTTCAAAATTCGCACCGTTGGTTTTATAATAATTTTTCCAATAGACTTAGAGTATTTATACGACTTAAGTGTATAAATATTTTATATGTTCCTTTAAAAATGTCAGTTATTTATCGATTATCATGGACATGTATCGTTTAAGAAAGATTACTCCACATTGAATATTCTCATACATTACTAAAATAAAAATATCAAATAATTTAATAAATTTTTTATCAAATGTTTTTGTATAATTAAATATAAATTTAATTTGTATCGCGTCAGTTCTCAGATTTGTGTAGCCTTTTATAATTCACAAAATAAACTCCTGTTTTCAATTCAAATAACTCTGATATCTCTTAAGAATGAATGTTGATTCATAAATAATATAATTTATTATTATTTAAACTGTAGAAAATCCTCGGTTGTCACAACTGTTGTGTCAATAAAGTTTCAAGGGTTGTTTGTGACATTTCACAAACTATTTTACAAAGAGATTTAGGCCGAATTTTTTTGCAAAAACACAAGGGCAAAAAGTGACACTACCCCCAAAGTTTAAACTTAAACATTGGCGCTACACACTTTTCATTTACCAAATAAGGATTAAACAACTAATGTTCATCCAGCACCAACCCTAACCCATTCCAGATTTCACCATCCTCAATTTACTATTTTTCTAACACCCCCCACATGCTCCTTATGTCCACCTCATCACCCATGAGCCCCACAACCACCTCCCCTGCTACAAAATTTTGAAGATGACAAATTTTGGCAAAGATTCCCCATAGATCACGTCACATTACTTGTTGGCTACACAAAATGAACGCATAAGATCAACTTTTATATTGGCTACAACATATAGGCCTCGCAGAATCACATGAGCTAAATTTGACCAAAGTTTCAAAATCGAGTATAAGGAATCTTCAAGGGCAATATTGGCATCACATTAGATAGAGTTTTATGATCCTAGAAACCTCCTTATACTAGTTTCTACTACTTATAAATGTTGTATATCAAATTTTGAAAACTCTTCATTCTTATTAATAGTAGTTTTTCTCAACATTACCTTAATTACACTACATATACATCCAAAAAAGAAACCACCAATAATATTAGCTTTATGTCACAATCAAACACAAATCCAATGATTTAATTAGATCAAAACATAGTTTTTATCATAATTTAGCAAAATCAAATCTTAAAAAAAATGTTGTTGCATGTTGGATTTTCTTGGTGGGATTTACTAAAAATGATGTTTTAAACATGGGTCATTGCTTAGATTTCTCAAAAATCGAAATTAGATGGTGGATTTTGTGACAATCCGTCAATTTATGGTTGATATTTTATTCTCAAGTATAATTTAAAAACATTATTTTAATGTTATATTATGAACTCACACATTTCTGGGAAGAAATTTGGGTTTATGTCTTGAAGTAGCATCGACTACGTCTAAATCGGAGGATTCTACGTTACGTGCTTACGTTTATCTACACTGTTTTTGGTGACAGTCCGACATTTCAGGAAATAAATTTATCCGAGAATATTATTTGGGATTTTAAATTTGTGTTGGTTCATAAACTCACAAATTTACGAGAAGAGATTAGGACTTACGTGAATAATCTAACTTCCTTTACGACTAAACCGGAAACCTTGGGATTACGTATTTACGTTTTTGAACTCCGTTTTTGATGAGACAATTTTTATTAGATTCGTTTTGTGCCGTTGATTCATAATTTATAAAAATATTTTTCATAAAACGACCCGAGGGCACGCAAATCGAGGAAACTAGAATCGAGGAGTACCCGTAAATAATTGGGGATGAGACAAAACCACTTTTGCTCCACCACCAATATAGGACGGAAAAACTAGCTACTCACACCCTTGTGAGGTGTCAAAGCTTAGAAACAAAGCTAAGACACTTGTCTTAACTTTGCCACCAAACTACATGCACACAAAAACCACTTCCCTAAACCATTTCCCTCACTTTACAACATGAAAATCTCACACACAACTCTCTCCCTCCCCTTTTTTGCCGTCCTCCACCATAGCAACAACACCATTAACCAAAAATTCAACCACAAAATCTCATGTTATTTCTACATATGATGATGTCCTTTTGAAGATATGAAGATTGGAGGTGATCTTAACTTATGAAAAGGAGTTTTTATTAGGTTAAGGGCTGATTTCATGGAGGTGTTCATCCATCCAAAGGACCCAAGAAGTTTCCTTGCTAAAGTTGAAGATTTGATAACAAGAACCAAGTCTTGTTCATCAAAAACCTCATCTTTTCATCACTAATGGTGGTATAGAGATTGTTCTTCCTATCCTTTTGTTATTATGATTATGTAATATTGTATTTTCTTTATTTATGTATATGTATATGATGATGAATGATGATAAAAATATTATGGGAGGATTTGGTGTTGATAAACATGGGTAAAAAGATGGAAAACCACATGTAAAATGGTTAAAAGCTTGCTTAAAATGATGGTTGTATAAAAACAGTAAGTAACCAAATGATAAACTGATAAAATGGCATGGTGGAATCAGTTTACAGTAACTATTAGATGTCATACACATGTGAGAGTTGGCCATGCAATGGAATCATCAAAATGAGTGAGATATGATCAAAGCAAAATTTGTATATCAATCTGAATAGTCTGTTTTGTAGGGACTGTTAAGGATACTTAGACATGGATTGAGCAGTAGCTATAACTAACTTATTTGAAGCAAATAATATGAAGTTTATGTCATCCAAAAATGAGCTTCTATCTCCTTATAGAACTCAAGATATGATAAAAATGGTGAAAGTGAAACTAAAAATCAGATTATGTGAAATTAAAGTTTAATAGTATTATATAAGCACTCAAAATAATATAGTATAAAATATGAAATTAAAACCCACTAACTTATATATTTCATTTATATAAATATGTATAAGGATAACTTAATGGACATTATATAAAAATGGTATTATGGTAAGTTTTATAAGTTATAAAAACTATAAACATGATTTTTACGTCTTTTCGGCTAGTACCGTAAAATTAACGTTTTTCGTCAATTAAAACTTAGACGATCGGACCCGTCTAATGTAAACTTTTTAAAAGTCATATACTGATATATAACTACTTAATACAAGTAAAAACCGATAAAACCCGAATTATATAACATACGGACATTAACGGGCTAAATTAGCATTATTGGGCTATTAATCCAACTAAATGGGCTAAACACTTATAAATTTACTTATTGGGCTTAACCCACTTGGGCCCAACATGTAAAGTATAATACTGATCTTAAAAGAATAATTGGGCTAATGAAAAGTATTGGGCTTGTAATAGGCTATAATGAATGAGTAAATGAGAATATATAAACCCACTTGATCATCATCATATATAAAATCATCATATGTATACATAATTGTTATTTTGATAAAGTCATTGTACAAAAGTCTAAGATGAGTATTATTTGTCTAGGTTTCCGTGATTGAAGCACGTACCGTACATCCAAATCGCCGATAACCGCCTTCCGACATCAACGTGAGTTCATAGCCTCACACTCTTTTAAATGTTTTTATGAAATGTTTTATAAACCCGCGAGGGAGATAACATGCTAGTTTTGATAAATAGGACACCATTTGTCCCGATTGTTTGTTTATTGATTTGGACAAGAATGATTGTATGACCCGATGAATGATTTTATGACCCGATGTATGAAATAAAATGGATTATTAAAGTTAGGTTATGTCACTAAAAGTCCCATTAGCATGAATTGTGAACTACCGGGATTTGGTAGACGCTTATGCATATAATAGTACTATTCGGGGACGATCACCCCAGTTCGCACCTTGACGGTTGATCCCCGTCGTGCCACATTGATTGGTAAGCGAATTTATGTACGAGAAGATTTCCATAGCGTGATTTTTGTGACGACACGCTAACTTAGATGGGAAAATTGAGTTTCGGGTTAGCTACCCGTTGTTTGTTGTAGTAAGGTAACAATGTCATGCGGCTTATAATAATCCTAATAACGAAATACTGCTATACGCACCGAATTACGCTATATTGCCCGACTAGCAATACGGGGTCTTATTATTGATATGATGTTCGTGTTTTGGTTTTACATAACGAAATTCATATAACGGTTTTTATTTAACTCTATACAACGTTATAAAACGTATTGTATGATGTTTTTACAACAATGGTTCGTATAATGATTTTCAGGCAAAAGCCTATTTTATGATTTTTGATAAGGATTGTATAAAATGACTTTGGCTATTTTATGGCCTATTACAAAGATTTGTACAAAATGATTTTCGGTAATAATTTTATACCGATGTTATATTGATGGATTTCATTAAACTCTATGAATTCACTCGGCGTTTTCGCTGACCTTTTCATTTGACATGTTTTGTCTCAGGTACTTGAAGGTAATTCTCGGGAAGACAACAAGAATTCATGGCCCACACTTAAATAATAATTTCCATCTAAATGCTTTGTAAAACCTGTACGAAATACATTGACTTGGGACCTATGTAAATTTGATATTTCTGAATGGAAATGCTTTATTATTAAACGACATAATTTATAAGCGTTGTCTATGATGTGAGTAATGTGCTATCCCGTAACACCAACGAGTCTTCCGCTGTATTAAATTATGTAAATTTGGGGGTGTTACAGTTTGGTATCAGAGCTCTCGTTATAGAGAACGAAAGATTTTTAAAAACCAAGGTTTTGAATAAAACATTTCAAAATCTTTTAACTATAAACATTTTTCTCAAAATGTCTAAAAATCTTTTGACTATAGTAGTGTTATTTTAATATATATATAACTTGGATTATATATATATATATATATATATATATATGATATTATTGTATTACATGATTGTTTGATGATTATTTTGATATTTATACGAGGTATTTATACGACGTAGATCGTCACAAGGAACCCTAACTCCCCTAGCAAATAAATCGAAGCTATTCCCGTAGAAGTTCTAGTAATTCCAGATCTAAACAAAGTTGTGGATATCTATGATCCCAACAAAATGGTTGATATTCGTAGAAATGTAGATATTAGTTGATTGTGATATTGAAGAAGAATAGGCGAGATTAAATATGATATCGATGTCATGACGATCTTTCCTTATAGAGTGGAGTTTGACGAAACCTTACCACCTGGAAAGGTGTCATCTGATTCAGCGACACCCAATTCTTAAATTGAAATCGAAAGGGTGAATGTTGAACTTGAGGCTATCATTGGAACCATTACCCAAAAGCCTCATGCCACTAGTACTTTTCCGAGAAGTCTAATTGATTGTGTGAGTCATTTAATACTAGTGACTCATTTGATAACTATTGTTGTAAGAGCTATAGGATTGGAAATTGAGTGTTGTTCATATTGAAATTTTATTGCCCTTTTAAGGTCTAAGAATAATATTGAAAGTATTAGAGAATGAGGTAGGATGTTGCATTGAGTATAAGTTGATTGAGACTTGAATAAAGTAAAATTTAACTCCTATGGAATATGAGATTGATAAGAGGAAGTCGTTAAGTCCTGTGATTGAATTGTAAGGTTTTAATTGATTGGTGATTCGTGTTAAGGGTTGTTCCTAGGACATTGTCCACTAACGAGGATGCCCAGTGTCCAAGAAATAAATTGAAGAAATCTTCTTCTGAATTGAGACCGATGGATCTTATGCGACATGTGGAACACCTAATGACTCTTGTAGATTAGTATTTATTGTGGTATCTTTAAAAAATAATCCCTAACTTAACTGAGACATCAGTTGGTAGGATGAAGAATTGTATGACATAGTGACACATAATGTGTTACGGTACAATTTTGACTTGTTTGTGATTAATGAAAAGACTACCTTTGATTGCTAAATCCTACATGTATCGATGTTATCTATCTTTTATTGTTTCATCCTAATATTCGCATTAGTGATGCAACCATTGAACAAGTACTCATCTCGAATTGAGTTGCGTTGTGAATTATTCTTTTTGAGTGCCATCGAGGTCATGAACCTCATGATTAATTGGCTAAATCTCATTTCCTATTATATTGTAGTTAATTCTTGGTGAACAACTTTTCATCACTCTTTTGCAGATCACTCAATGTTTTTATAAGATAAAATAGTATCCCTTGAGAAAAATTGAATTTTCATCACTATAAGGATTATTCAAAGTGAGATTTATAAGTGATCCTTATCGAAATGAAGTTGTTTATAAAACACCTTGGAAAACTTAATTGTTTTCATAACAAAGAAAATCTTTGTAAATTTATTTTTGATTCTTATTTAAGAATTAAGCATGAAAATGTTTTTATTATAAACATGATGATAAAATTTTGACGAACTGAGTATTGCATCGTTAATTTTGAAATTGTATATAGTTGCGCGCCTACATACAATTTGGAAGTGACCATGCAAGGCTGATTAGTAGTCACCATAAAATTATTAATAAACATTAAATTTTATTTGAAGATTGTGAAATATTAAATTTTATGAGATCTGCAAGAAGTGAAAAATAGGGACATATTGATAGGGACACCTACATATGTGCCCGTACTATTTATTCTTCTGAGTCGAATTTACTCATCTGTGGATATTTCCTTATTTGACAAGTGACAACTCTTTCCTGTCCAATTCTTTCGTAGTAAGATTCTTTGGAAAAGTATATGATTACCGAGTGTTGATACCCGACTGGATGTATCGACGTTCCTATAATTTCTTTTGATTAGATATCATTTGAATGACCTGGGTAACGATCCGAGGAGCTTTTGAATGCGTACTCTAATAATGAAAACATGGGATATATTCATATTCGTTAATGTTTTCGTTTGTATCTGATTTGAAATTCTCTCGCGTAAATCATGCGTTGACCTTACTCTTTTAATGGTAGTTATGTCTCCAGATATCCTTGAATCTGTGAAGGATTATGAGTTATTATTATCTTTTGAGAAGTTCACATCTTATCAACGGTAATGAAACTGGAAAGTTGATAGTACCAGTAGAACGGATTTATTGATTATGACATGACGACATTGTCTTAATTGATGGGAACTCGAGTAGAACTCCCCTAAAAGATAAGATGTTGATTATCAAAAGTGATCTAAATAATTCTTGATGGATGACCATATCATGCATTTAGACTTGAAATTGTACCATGAATGGTTATGAACTGATCATAGATCTTGTAATCTAGAAAGAACCTAATATGAATTTATTAAAAGATGTTTCCGTTATCTGAATCTTTAGGGAGTATTTGTTGATGAATTACCTTGACTTTCGCCATTAAGGCAAGTTGAATTTGGTATTGATTATATTCTCGGTGCTGCACCTATGGCTTATGCACTGTACGTCAGCACCATCTGAATTAAAAGAATTACCGTACAACTGAGAGAGTTGTCGGAGAAAGCTTTTATTCTACCAAGCTCGTCATTATGAAGAGCTATGGTATTATCATTCCTTATATTTATTAATTACCTTGAACTAAGTAAATTGACGATTAAAAATCTATATCCACTACCCAAGATGATAGATTGTTCGATTATTTACAAGGTTCTAGCGTATATTCAGAAATTTGATCCACGGCATGGTTATCATCAACTTCGCGTCCGCGAAAAAGATTATCTATTCCAATCACTACATCCGGGACTTGTAATGAACATTATGAGTTTCATGTTATGTTGTTTGGATTGACCAACGCACATGTAGCATCCATAAATTTGATGAATCACGTGTGTAGGCTGTAATTTGATAAATTCATGCTTGTGGTCATTAAGGATCATTTGTTTGTTTCTAAGAATAAGAAGGAGTTAATAATCATGTATAGACTGCCATGAGTTGGTCGAGTAGTGAAAACTTGTACCTTGAATATTTAACATGTGATGAAAGACTTAATCCTTTACATTATTTGACCATG
Source organism: Glebionis coronaria (assembly GCA_025667525.1). NCBI lineage: Eukaryota > Viridiplantae > Streptophyta > Magnoliopsida > Asterales > Asteraceae > Glebionis > Glebionis coronaria. The sequence goes on from JANFOE010000159.1 coordinate 852,845, forward strand.
TGATTAATAGAAAATGGAATATATTGACTCTTCAAAAAAAATTAGAGCCATTAAGGCTTTGGGTTTTACCAAAAAGAAAATGGAAATATGTTTTGACAAATATTTATCAAAGGATTTTTAAAGGATTATTCCCTAATACCCAGAACATTTAACTAAACTCATGTTTAGGGGTAAATGTTTGTGTATACCTCAAGACAACCTAAGAGGGATTGAGGAAACCATTTAAACCATGACTTGAAATTTGAAACGATAATTTCTGCTTTTCAACTAAGAAAATTTTGACCAAAGATATTTCGAACATTTAAGAATCTTATTAATTATTTTCGATAAATCAAAAAAAACTTGTTAATTAAATTCAAAATTTATTTTGAACACTTTTATAAAATTGGTCGAACTGAGAAATTTAAATTTTTACGTTTACGTTTCATAAAAACTTAATAATTATTATTAATTTACTTGTGATAATTATCGACGCTTTTAACACATCGGATTGAGCAAAACTGATAAAAATGATAGTTGAGACGAAACTAAAACTTAGAAAATATGAAGAAAGAATTTCTAAGTGAATTATGGTTATGATATTTATTTCATCAGGGAAGGTGAATGTAATTATTGACACAGTATGTAGAAAAGATAAAGAACCAATTAGGACATGTTCCTTAATAATGAATGTGCAAAATAAACTGCCGAACATATTAAAAATAACTGATGCTTGTAAAAAGGATAATATAGATAATAAAAGGGGTTCGCGGCTAATGTGAACCATTAGAATTGAGAAGCCGACGGCGTTATATGTATAAAAAGCCACTTGTGGTTGCCTAAATATGGATGATTGTGAGATATAGTTATGTTGGAATCTCGTAAGTATAAGTATTCTATTCATGTCATTTCTGATTAAAAGTATCTTTGTCTGAAGAAGTTGTACTAATGGCATATTATGAAGGCATACATCGCCTCATACATTAGTAAACATCTAACTATTTCAAAGGTCATCATCTGAATTTGATTCGATTTGGGTCATCGTCGACAGACTGACCAAATCTGCTAATATCATTCCTGTTAATGATAGATTCTGGATGAAGAAATTGACTCTTTTATATTTAAAGGAGTTGTGTAAACATAGTGTGCCTGTATCGATCATCTCTATTAAGATCCTCGCTTCGCATCGAATTTCTAGAGATTTTCTCAGAAGTCATTGGGAACGAACCTTGATGAGAGTACTATTTACCACCCCAATCGAAGGGATGAGGTAAAGTAACGATACAAAATACTAGAAGTGCTGTTTTATGCTTGAATGATTGACCTTTGGTAATAAACCGTATAATCGCTTTCCTTTGGAGAGATTATCATTGATAATTATCGTATTAGGATCGAGATCGAATCTTGTTAGGATCTAAATATGAGAGCATCTGTAAGCAGGAGTTGGGATGAAGACACCCGACATACACCCATTGTGAGTTGGACATGTCTTTTAGGTTTAAGGTTGCTTATGATGACGAACCTAACCTTACAAGATACCTGACCCGCGAAACCGAAATGATTGTTGAAATTAGGATCTGATTATTGACTGCCGGTAGTGGGCAGGAGGTTATGTGAATATGAAATGTAGATCTTGAAGTACAGGATGGGTAGCGAAGTTATGCCAAAAATTTTAACCATAGTAAATTGATGATTTGAAAGATCATGGGATATAAGTCCCCGTGGTATGGGACCATTGAGATGATGTAAAAGTTGATTTGAAACGCATATAAGCTGGATCCACCCTATGACTTCAAGGGCTGCGTGAATTATGTTTCGTATATCTAACTTGATGAAATGTCTATCAAGTGAAAATCTGATTACTTCTTGATGAAGTTTAGATCGGCAAAAAGTTGCATTCATCAAAAACCCGTGAACATCATGGATAGAGAAAGTAAGTCAACATTAAGCCTGATCTTATTCCTGTAGTTATGTTCGATGAAACTCGCGTAATGTAATGAATTACACTTGTGAGAAAAGACCGAATGTGGAGGAAATACCCACATGGCTCTAACTCTATAAGAAGCGAGTAGTAAGATAAATTGATCTTTGAGGACAAAGATCCTGTTTAGGGGTAAATGCTGTGACAATCCGTCAATTTATGGTTGATATTTTATTCTCAAGTATAATTTAAAAACATTATTTTAATGTTATATTATGAACTCACACATTTCTGGGAAGAAATTTGGGTTTACGTCTTGAAGTATCATCGACTACGTCTAAACCGGAGGATTCTACGTTACGTGCTTACGTTTACCTACACCATTTTTGGTGACAGTCCGACATTTCAGGAAATAAATTTATCCGTGAATATTATTTTGGGATTTTAAATTTGTGTTGGTTCATAAACTCACAAATTTACGAGAAGAGATTAGGAATTACGTGAATAATCTAACGTCCTTTACGACTAAACCGGAAACCTCGGGATTACGTATTTACGTTTTTTAACTCCGTTTTTGATTAGACAATTTTTATTAGATTCGTTTTGTGCCGTTGATTCATAACTTACAAAAACGTTTTTCATAAAACGACCTGAGGGCACGCAAATCGAGGAAACTAGAATCGAGGAGTACCCGTAAATAATTGGGGATGAGACAAAACCACTTTTTCCCCACCCCCAATATGGGACGGAAAAACTAGCTACTCACACCCTTGTGAGGTGTCAAAGCTTAGCAACAAAGCTAAGACACTTGTCTTAACTTTGCCACCAAACTACATGCACACAAAAACCACTTCCCTAAACCATTTCTCTCACTTTACAACATGCAAATCTCACACACAACTCTCTCCCTCCCTTTTTGGCCGTCCTCCACCATATAGCAACACCGCCATTAACCAAAAATTCAACCATAAAATCTCATGTTATTTCTACATATGATGATGTCCTTTTGAAGATATGAAGATTGGAGGTGATCTTAACTTATGAAAAGGAGTTTTCATTAGGTTAAAGGGCTGATTTCATGGAGGTGTTCATCCATCCAAAGTACCCAAGAAGTTTCCTTGCTAAAGTTGAAGATTTGATAACAAGAACCAAGTCTTGTTCATCAAAAACCTCATCTTTTCATCACTAATGGTGGTATAGAGATTGTTCTTCCTATCCTTTTGTTATTTTGATTATGTAATATCGTATTTTCTTTATTTATATATATTTATATGATGATGAATGATGATAAAAATATTATGTGGGGATTTGGTGTTCATAAACATGGGTAAAAAGATGGAAAACCACATGTAAAATGGTTAAAAGCTTGCTTAAAATGATGGCTGTATAAAAACAGTAAGTAACCAAATGATAAACTGATAAAATGGCATGGTGGAATCAATTTACAGTAAGTATTAGATGTCATACACATGTGAGAGTTTGCCATGCAATGGAATCATCAAAATGAGTGACATATGATCAAAACAAAATTTGTATACCAATATGAATAGTCTGTTTTGTATGGACTGTTAAGGATACTTAGACATGGATTAAGCAGTAGCTATAACTAACGTATTTGTAGCACATAATATGAAGTTTATGTCATCCAAAAATTAGCTTCTATCTCCTTATAGAACTCAAGATATGATAAAAATGGTGAAAGTGAAACTAAAAATTAGATTTTGTGAAATTAAAGTTTAATAGTATTATATAAGCACTCAAAATAATATAGTATAAAATGTGAAATTAAAACCCACTAACTTATATATTCAATTTATATAAATATGTATAAGGATAAATAAATGAACATTATATAAAAATGGTAGTATGGTAAGTTTTATAAGTTATAAAAATTATAAACATGATTTTTACGTCTTTTCGGCTAGTACCGTAAAATTAACGTTTTTCGTCAATTAAAACCTAGAAGACCGGACCCATCTAATGTAAACTTTTTAAAAGTCATATACCGATATATAAGTACTTAATATAAGTAAAAACCGATAAAACCCGAACTATATAACATACGGACATTAACGAGCTAAATTAGCATTATTGGGCTATTAATCCAACTAAATGGGCTAAACACTTATAAATTTACTTATTGGGCTTAACCCACTTGGGCCCAACATGTAAAGTATAATACTGATATTAAAAGTATAATTGGGCTAATGAAAAGTATTGGGCTTGTAATTGGCTTATTGGGCCTAATATATATAAACAAGATAAACTAGTGAAACAAGTATAAAAATGTTACCAACACATAAACACTATAATGAATGAGTAAATGAGAATGTATAAACCCACTTGATCATAATCATATATAAAATCATCATATGTGTACATAATTGTTATTTTGATAAAGTCATTGGACAAAAGTCTAAGACGAGTATTATTTGTCTAGGTTTCCGTGATTGAAGCACGTACCGTACATCCAAATCGCCGATAACCGCCTTCCCACATCATCGTGAGTTCATAGCCTCGCACTCTTTTAAATGTTTTTATGAAATGTTTTATAAACCCGCGAGGGAGATAACATGTTCGTTTTGATAAATAGGACACCATTTGTCCCGATTATTTGTTTATTGATTTGGACCCGAATGATTGTATGACCCGATGAATGATTATATGACCCGATGTATGAAATAAAATAGATTATTAAAGTTAGGTTATGTCTCTAAAAGTCCCATTAGCATGAATTGTGAACTACCGGTATTTGGTAGACGCTTATGCATATAATAGTACTATTTGGGGACGATCACCCCAGTTCGCGCCTTGACGATTGATCCCCGTCGTGCCACATTGATTGGTAAGCGAATTTATGTATGAGAAGATTTCCATAGCGTAATTTTTGTGACGACACGCTAACTTAGATGGGCAAATTAAGTTTCGGGTTAGCTACCCGTTGTTTGTTGTAGTAAGGTAACAATGTCATGCGGCTTATAATAATCCAAATAACGAAATACTTTTATACGCACTGAATTACGATATATTGCCTGACTAGCAATACGGGGTCTTATTATTGATATGATATTCGTTTTTTGGTTTTACATAACCATATTCATATAACGGTTTTTATTTAACTCTATACAACGTTATAAAACGTATTGTATGATATTTTTACGACAATGGTTCGTATAATGATTTTGAAGGCAAAAGCTTATATTATGATTTTTGATAAGGATTGTATAAAATGACTTTGGCTATTTTATGGCCTATTACAAAGATTTGTACAAAATGATTTTCGGTAATAATTTTATACTGATGTTATATTGATGGATTTCAATAAACTCTATGAATTCACTCGGTGTTTTCGCTGACCTTTTCTTTTAACATGTTTTGTCTCAGGTACTTGAAGGTAATTCTCGGGAAGACAACAAGAATTCATGGCCCGCACTTAAATAATAATTTCCATTCAAATGCTTTGTAAAACCTGTACGAAATACAATGACTTGGGACCTATGTAAATTTGATATTTATGAATGGAAATGCTTTTTTATTAAACGACGCGATTTTTAAGCGTTGTCTATGATGTGAGTAATGTGTTATCCCGTAACACCAACGAGTCTTCCGCTATATTGAATTGTGTAAATTTGGGGGTGTTATAGATTTGGTGTGTTGTTGGTTGGTCGTGGGCTAGAGAGGGCAAAGGAGGGGAGAGCACAAATTTTTGAAGTGTAAAAATAATAGTGTTTGTTTATTTTGAGCTTATATATAGTGGTGGTGGGTGGAAAGTGTAATATTGGCTATCTTTTGGCTCTCTTTGCAAAAGTTTAAAATAAGAGTGTGGGAAATTACCTAGTTGATGTTTAGCAATAAAATGAAGTCGGTTTTTTCCCTGGCTTCCTAATAATAAAATCTTGTTCATTAAAAGTATCTTTTTAATACTTAAACGCACACAAAACAAATAAATAAACATTCCGACTCGATTAAATTAAAAATAAAATGAAAAATTCAAAAATCTCTAATATCGAAATAATCGATAATAAAACTTTAAATTAGGGCATCTATCGGTATTGCGATCACTAGCGTCTGTCTCCAATCGTTAATACATTAAATGATGTATCAATCACTGGTTTCAACTTAAACCGTCAAACATAACAATACTTACATTCTCTTATAAATTTTTAATCAGTCGCATAAGGGTAAAATAATGGCGTTAGGTTTGAGTTATCACATTCTCACCTCTTTAAAGGAGAGACATCCCGACGCTCGCCTCTCCTCATACTCGTATTGCGCACTACTAGGAAAGGTGAGGGCACTCCTTCCTAAAGAAGTCCTCACGTTCCCACGTGAATTCTGGTCCATGTCTCGAATTCCATCGTACCTTAATAAGGGGATTCTTACTCTGCTTTAAACGTTTAACCTCATGATCCATGGTCTCCACTGGTTCTTCTATGAATTGCAACTCGTCGTCAAGTTGAATCTGATTTAAAGGGGATAACTATATCCTTATCCGCCAAACACTTCTCCAAGTTCGACACGTGAAAAGTATTATGAAATGCACGAAGTTCACCCAACAATTCCAACTTATAAGCAACTTGTCCAATCCGTTAGATGATCTTAAACGGTCCAACGTACATTGGACTCGATGTCCCTCACTTTCCCAAAACAAATTACACCTTTACAAGGTGATATCTTAAGCATTACCATGTCTCCAACTATAAATTCCAACGGCTCCCCACGGTTTTCGGCATAGCTCTTCTGATGACTTCTCGTGGTTAACAAGAGATTCTCAATCCGTATGATATTTTCCATAGTCTCCCGAATCATTTCAGGTCCAGTCAATTGTCTTTGCCTTACTTCATCCCAACAACTGGCGATCAACACTCACGTCCACGATTCTCATACAAACAATTACCCATAAAATAAAGTCGCATGGGTCACACATAACTCCATCGAAAACGTTTTAGAATAATCAAGACAAGGTAATTAGTACTAATCGTACAAAATCACCTTATTGCATAATCATCTTTTCTAGTGGTAAAAGAGAATTCATCGACGCGGAAATCAGTTGGCATATACGTTACTCTATCAAAAGCATTACGATCTAAATCAAACACAAAAGCGAACACTAGGCACGTATAATTATATTACGACATGCTTGCCAAATAACCTAACCATCCCAAATCAATAAATTCAATCGAGTAAACTCATGCTTACTAAATAGCCAAGCCATGATAAATAAGAATATTTGAAAGGATTTTCGAGTAAGTCCAGTCAAAAGAAAGTTTGCAAGTTAAAGGATGTTCACAGGCCTGACAGTCAGGGATGCATATCCAAAAGTAACAAGAGAATATTTTTGTAATCAAAGGGTGCTCACAAACGGATCCATACCCAAAAGATATTTCAAGAACACCATCTTACTTCCACCCCAAGCGTGGTCAAAGTATCGATAAGCACCATCATTTTAATGGTCGAAAAGATATTACATGGTACGCGTTATCCATGATCAGACGTCATTGGAAAATATCGCCTTGAGCTCGCATAATGTATGATCACTCGACTAAGTCACATACCACATGAACACAACAAATACAAAGGTTGAACATAAATTTTAATTATAGATATCCACCGTTGACTACCGAGAAAAGCCTTAAATGAACCCTTGATGATAACAACTCAATTTCCAAAGTATTCTCACTTGCGTGTCGGCTACAACAAACTCCTGAAGGTGGTAACAAATTTATTAATTCTAGTCATTGAGAAGTTCGATCCATTGGAAAAGATGAATAACATAACGGGCATACCGATAACTTCTGTTTTAGTGCTCGACATACAAAGACGTCCCAATAACTTCTGCTTTAGTGCTCAAGGTGATGCATCATATTCCTCATTTAATTCGTAATACTAGCCCAAGGGTTTTGCCATCAAGAAAGAGTCTTTGATGACCCTTCAATAGTAACAAGTAAAATTTCAAAATCTTTACATCCAAAATAAATTATCGTTGATGACTTAATCGTCGGTCAAACCACAAGTACACACTCAAATCCTAGTGTCCATTAGACAAGTCGTCTATTATCGAAACTGGTAATGGTTCCTAATAATTAGCTTATGAAGCTTACGATCGTTGGGACACAATAGAAATGGTCCACAGAAACAAATCATAACTCGAGAGAAGTCTAACGGCTTACTCGTACATTGACGATAATCAACAATAACGATAATGACAACGGTAATGAACGATTAATACCAACAAAACATAGGTCAAATGAAACACTTCTGGCGTACTTGAGCCCACTCAACAAGCTCAAAATGACGACGGTAATAAACGCTTCGCAACAACGATATAATCACAAACCAAGTCAGGCATACTTGATCCCACTCATTTATAATTCCTTGCTTACATCAAAAGGCGTCCCAATCCATGTAAACAAGAATTTATAAATTTATGGTTCGTGAACTTATAACTTTCTTGTTCAAATGAAAAGGCGTCCTAATTCATTTCAACAAGACGGTCATAATTCATCCTACTCAGGTAATACTATCTCAAAACACGATATCATATCCAAATTACATACCATATCAAGTAAAGGTTGTCAATAAACTTACTTCATGATTTCCATATTTAAACGTCCCATTCCATCTAAATAAGAGAACCACAAACAATATAATATCTAGGGGTTTAAAACTTTCTTATTCAAACGTCCCAATCCATTTCAATAAGAGAACCTTAAACGACACATAGTTTGGCGAGTTAATATCTCTATATTTAAATGTACCATTCCATTTAAATATAAGGTATTAAATCACTCAACCGAATGATTACTACGAGCATATCTTTGTTGTACACAAACTATATATATTTGATTACGATATACATATCAAAGGTCCAATATTAGCATCCTCCTTTTCTCTAATAAAACGTAATCATCTATAATAAAAATAAAAGTTACATTACGTAGAGGACGTTTCCTTGAAGAAATGATTCTTCAAAATCATACGGGGTAAGGAAACACGAATATCACATTAACCATTTACCTTTCATGAGGAGATGACCTAAAATGGCACATCACAATGCGGCGACAACAATCAAGCTCAAATTAGTCGATATGCGATAGATTACGAAACAATATATACATACCGAGAGTATCAACCGAGTATCATACTCATATTCGGATAATAACTTGATTATCACAATCGGTGATTGGCAACGAGGCTAAACTATGCATAAAACCGCATCATAAAATTTACGATAATCACGCAAAGACTATTGCTTCACGCGCAATGCCTTTAAATACCATAGTATATACATACATAAATATACAATCATTCCTTTATACATATAGGATGACATTATCACAACCAAGCATTAAGTAATGTAAGAATAGTCTTACCAGAGCCATGTCGAGTACTTGCGTGCTTAAAACTTTTTAGGACACGCCAAAAGTTATAGTTTAGAATTTTCAAAATCGACCTAGTTCTCTATAACGTGAAATACATGCTTAAAATATTCTACACAACAGTTGAGTGAATCTATAGATTTAGCAAATCATCATCTGAACACAAGTATAAAAACTAATCATGATCATCCAATAGCATTGTAACACATACAATCTATTATTTAAATATCTCATCTTCACAACAAAATCATTCGATTGTATTAAGCTCATGAACCGGGCCCCTTAAAGCTACCACCAGCGCCAAATGCCGGCGTGGCCAAATAAATGAAATCAATGCCCTCACAAATTAGTATACGTCACAAATATACTCTTCTTTTTCCTACAATATATTCGTCCGACGAGTTTACTCAACGTAACACTTACGTCTAGGATCGGGTGTTCGACCCATAGTACTATTAATTGCATAAACGGCTATTTCCAACCCACAAAGGGTAAGAGAATAGTTAACGGTTCATGGAATTAGGGACTTTTAGCAACTACGTACTTAATACAATCAAGGCAGCATATGGGTCCAAACAATCATTCATGACTTGTGTTCCATTTATTTCATAACACATGTTTTCTCCTTGCGGGTTAAAATCATTTTCAAGATAATTTAAAAGCGACGCTATAGACTCACCTTAGATGATACGAGAAGCTAGTAGTAGTGATCCCCGAAGTGAAGATGCCCGAGAACACACGTCAAATGCCGCAACCAAATAGTTAAGGCGCACACTTAGCAACATACTCAAGTACTCAAAATATACTTAGTATAATAATTTCAAAATCCCAAAATAATAAGTACATAAACATGACCAACCAATCCAACTGAATCCATTCTATTCCTAACAACAAGCGCTAACTCTCCAAAACTACCACCCTCGGTATTGGTCCATCACAAGATGCCAAACCAATACAAGTCAAATTATCGACTCGGGTCCTTAAATCTAGTATCTATACACTCAAACCTTAAACCTATAGCTTGTAGAAGTTCTAGAGGCTAATAAGAAAAGCCTCTTACTTAGAACTACTATGTGATGACACGTACTTCCCAAAAAACACTCAGTAGGTACATACCAAATGTACTTACTGTTTCCCCCACCTAGACAACTCCAAATTATGTGAAACTTGGTGGAAAAACTCACTCATAACCTGAACCAAAACCGAAATTAAATTTCATCCAAAAATACTAATTTTAGAGTCATCTACTCAACACATTTCTAAACCCTAAAATCCGGATAGTTTATACACTCAACTTGTAAAACATTTTGACCCTTCTAAACGCATCCTTTTAGAAATCTGATACTTGATTATGAAAATAGATTCAAAACACTAGGTTTAGCACTTTAGAACAACCATCAATCATCTATACAACTCTACTTATAGTCCCTGAGAGTTGACCTAATATCGACTATATTTCGTATTGTGTCAATATGCATCTCACGTTATAGGAATATCAAACAACCATATCTTCCACCTTGTTATGAGTTAGAAGCCCCATTTTATATCAAAACGATCCTCGACAACCACTACAACTACATCCTAAAATACAAACACTTTACCAACACCCTTCTATATGAAAAACAGCCACAAACCTACTGATCTAAAACCATACTTTTAAAATAACACTAAACCTCATTTCCAACCATTTTCAACATTTCAACCATCCTAACAACAATTTTAATCATCATGTACCCTCAAACCTTAATGCATTTTCATATCGATTCACTAAACTCAATCAAATACTTGCATGCAATAAGAAAATGATATTAATATAATAGTATTAACAAGAATGGAACCTTACAACAATTGTTAAATGGATTAAACACCAAAAATCAACCATCCCTTCCTTGGGCCATGGGTTTTGATCAAGAACACAACAAGAAAGCTTTTCCCCAATCTTCATTATTATAAACAGTTATTCCTAAACACAATCGCGAATCCAATGAATTAGTTAGATCAAAACATAGTTTTTATCGAAAAAGCAAAATCAAATCTTGAAAAAAAATGTTGTTGCATGTTGGATATTCTTGGTGGGATTTACTTACAATGATGTTTTAAACATGGGTAATTGCTTAGATTTCTCAAAAATCAAAATTTGATGGTCGATTTGGTGTGGTGTTGCTTGGTCGTGGGTTAGAGAGAGCAAGGAGGGGAGAGCACAAATTTTTGAAGTGTAAAAATAATAGTTTGTGTTTATTTTGAGCTTATATATAGTGGTGGAGGGTAGAAAGTGTAATATTGGCAATCTTTTGGCTCTCTTTGCAAAAGTTTAAAATAAGAGTGTGGGAAAATACCTAATTGATTTTTGGCAATAAAATAAAGTCAGGTTTTTCCTCGGCTTCCTTAAAATCTCGTTCATTAAAAGTATCTTTTTAATACTTAAACGCCCACAAAACTAATAAATAAAGGTTTTGAATCGATTAAATTCGAAATAAAACGAAAAATTCAAAAATCTCTAATATCGAAATAATCGATAATGAAACGTTAAATTTGGGCATCTCTCGGCATTGTGATTTCTAGCGTCTCTCTCCAATCGTCAAAACATTAAATGAAGTCTCAATCACCGGTTTCAACTTAAACCGTCAAACATAACAATACTTACATTCACTTAGAAATATTAAATCAGTCACATATTAGGGTACAATAATGGCATTAGGTTTGGGGAATCACAAACTTCCTGCTTTAGTTGATCCTTAGCTTATTGTTCAAGGCTCCTTATCTTATAAAAGGATACCTTAGGGTTTAAATTTTGGTGCGAATTTCATATCTTTGTACACAGTTATTAATATAAATCAATTGAAAGTTTGGTATACGTGCTTGTTATTTTATTCTTTGTTCTAAGTGTTGAATTCCACATAACACATAGATTGTTATAGTACACAAAGTTTCTCTACGTATTATACTTGATTTATCTCGATAATACAAAGCTAATCGATCTAAGTATGGGATCAACAATACCAATTGTAGAAACTAGAAGGGGGGTGAAAAGTTTAACTAGTTAAATGATCTAAAAGATCGGTTTATAAAAATCCTTTTCAAAAAGCTAGATTCAAGTGGTTTATGTGAAACCTTCTTATGCACAATATGAACAAGTGATAGTGTAGCTAAACTAATAATAACAAACTATATGCAAGTATAAATAATGTAAAGAGATAAGGAAATGAAATATCAAACCGAACGCCAAAGATTTATACTGGTTCGCCACGAAGCTCTATCTTCGTCCCTACTCCACTCCTCGAGTATCCTACTTCATAGTTCACTTATCAACAAGCTCCTTTCAGTAGAGAAACCTTACATGTCGCTTAACCAATTACTGACTCTAAGCTAAAAGCTGAGTTCTAATCCTAGCTAGAACCACTCTATACCAATATACTTTGAAGCCTAAGTATTTATTAACCACAATATATACACAACTTCTAAATTATACACTAATTTGGATCTTCATAATGACACAATAATAAACAAAGTCTCAATCTTGAGAGGATCTTGAACTTGACACAACATTTCAAGGTTGAAAGTGTTCTTCTCATTTAACTTTAGTGGATGAGATGGGAAGAGAAAGATTCACTTCTTAAACAAGTATAATGAACCAAATAATCAAGGGTTTGAGTGATTAAAGAAGGGGTTTTGAATATGAGAAAGTGTGTGCGAAAGAGGTGAAAATAAAATATAGAAATAATCCACTATATATAGGAGAAAGGGGAACGACTCTTTTTTGGCACGACTCATCAAATAGCCTCGTATTTCCTTATCGATAAGGAACCGCTGGCCCCTATAAGGAGCCGCGTCCACTAAATTACGCTCCTTTTTGTACTTTATTGGGGAAACTCCATCTGGTGCACCCAAAGGGAATATCCTTTATCCATTTGAAATATCCTATTTTCAAACTTCCATTTTCTTATAAATAAAATATTTTCTTAAAATTAAAGTTTAGATGAGACTCGTATTATACATGTTTTCATACCCTAAAACGGACTTGAAACAGATAAAATATCGACAAAAACGTGCCAAATACCCTTGTATTGTTTGTTTATGAATGTGCAGGCACGAAATGTACCCTTGTATCATAAAAAACATGCCAAATACCCTTGTATTGTCCAAAAATACCCTTGAAGAATTAAAGATGTACTGGTTTAGTCCCTCAAGTTTCAGGAAATGACACTTTATATCCCTCAAATATCAACAAATACAAAAGGGGTCACTAAAGTTTGAAGAATTGGCAAGATCAACCCCTCAAGTTTGGAGAAGATTCATAACAAGTCATTTTTCAAATACAAGGACTAAACTTGCAAATTACTAAGGACTAACTATGCAAATCAACCAAGGACTAAAATTAACATGGCAGAGGGACCAAACCTGCCATGTATTCAAAATATCAACATACCAAGTCAACTATTGTCACACCCCTAAATTTACTACAGCGGAAGACTTGCTTTGGGGACTTGTGATTTCATGAGTATTCGAGAGCTTGATCCGAGAATGACCTCTACATGCCAAAAACCACAAAGGATACTCCAAATAATACAAATAGTCAAGCACCTGTAATACATGCTTAAAAATGTCAACATAAAGTTGGTGAGTTTATAAGTTTTGTTTAAAGTGTTCATGAAAATTTAGAGTTGATATCGACCACTACACCTTGCAGTAAAAATATAAGAGTTTAAAAATCATAGTTTCTAAGTAAAAAGCGTTTCTTGATGAAAACAGACTCTGTTAGTAATAACATTGTTTATGATAAAAACAGAGTTCATTGATAATAATAGAGATCAATAATAAAGACAAAGTTTACGGATAAAAACAGATTTTATTTATATAAGCAGTGTTTACTGATAATAATAGATGTTCTCGTTAATAATTGAATTCCCAGATAATAGAAGATATTCTCGGTAGCAAATAAGATTCTTGACAAAAAAAAGTAGTGTTTTATGAACCAAAAGATTTTCCCAAACATTGGTGACATTATAACAAATACAAAGTCACCAAAAATGCGTTTATTATTGTTTAAGTTCATGAGACCGACGCGTTTACAACACCGGTAGTATAATCTCATAATGTAGCCCCTACGAATGTCTAACCCATGACATCCATCCTTTGAATCAAATGAAACTATGCCCGCTTGTCCTCTGTTGGACCAAGCCGGACAGGGGTGTCAACCCCGATAGATCTATCCATCACATTTGCGCTTACAAGCGATAACCTTGCTACGTAATTATCGGCTCATGATCACGGGCCAAAGCAACTGGGTTAAAGCGGGACTTAGACCAATACATAAACAAGTATATGCCACTTGTGTTCATTTTTTGCAACCATTGTCTCTACCCGAGAACCAGTGAAAAACGGTTAAAGTTTTGGGCTATGAAACCCACAATAGATTTTCATAGCTCGAAACTTTAGGCCGATTTATCTAATTTTTGTCCGATATATCCGATTTTTTCTGATATGGCCGATCTATTTTCGAAACCAAGTTGGCCATTTATCCCATTTTTAAGAATTGACCAATTTATTTCCGATATATCCTCGATTCATCCGATTTTGACCGTTTTTAACCAAGCCGATTAATAAGGCCGATAAAAGAAAATCGTGGCTGGTAATCCCCGCCAAGCGATTTATCTCCGATTAATCGGTCGTCAAGGCTGATTTTTGCAACACTGTATTTTATATATCATTATTTATTTACTTCTAAATAACATTTATGAAATTATAAAGATATGATTTATATTTTTCTGCATTACCTATACATTTGTTTAATGTGTTAGAAATACGTTTTAACGCATATTAGAAGTATCGGTCACTCCACAATATGATTTATGTTGTAATAGCTCGTAGTTAACAATTAGTTAAATATTACATATTAAGTTAAGTAAGAACCGGTCCATGGTTTGTCATGGACCGACCCAAGCCCAATGTATGCTTGGAGTATAAATACCCCTTTCCACCATGGAAAGGGGTCGGTTGTTGTTCATTTCATGCTTTCATATTAATAAAATCATACACATTTTCTCTCACTTTCTCTCTCTAGTTTCTCTCACTAGAAAACATCAACTCACTTCATAGATTCATAGGTTATTAATATTCTACATTTGGTATCAAGAGCTATGGGGTGATTTAAGGTAAGGATTGTGTTGCTTTTTTAGTTTTTGAATCAATTAGTGATCTTTAGAAAAAATCAATCTTGAATCTTGTTGTTTTTGGTGTTTTTGTTATTGGGATTGATTGATAAGGATTGGGTTTAGCTTATTTTGGTAAAAATCATAAAACTTTTTGTGGTTTGTGATCAAAAAATCGGATTTAAGGCTGTTCTTCAAGTCTCGGAAATATTTTTTTTCAGTTTATTCCGAATAGGGATTCCGAATAGGAAGTTTTTCAGAATAGAAGGTTTATTCCGAATAGGGATTCCGAATAGGAAGGTTTTCAGAATAGCAGGATTTTTTCCGAATAGACTTTTCGAATAAGAAGATTTTTCCGAATAGCAGCAACTTTCCGAATAGCAATTCTTTCCGAATAGCAGCATCTTTCCGAATAGCAAATCTTTCCGAATAGCAATTCTTTCCGAATAGCCCATCTTTCCGAATAGCCATACTTTCCGAATAGCTTTCCGAATAGCCAATATTTTCCGAATAGCCAATTATTCCGAATAGCAAAGTTTTCTGCATAAGGTTTATTCAGCATAAGGCTTATTCCGAATAGGGCATTTTCAGAATAGGGTTATTCCGCATAAGGGTTATTCAGTATAAGGGTTTTCAGCATAGGATTATTCCGAATAGGTATTATTCCGAATAGGGTTTATTCTGAGTTAGGGTTATTCCGTATAAGCAAGTTCAAGGGGTATTTGAGTTTTTTTCGACGATCTTTAGTGGATTTAATATTGATTTTAACAACACAACACAACACAAATTCTCAACCTTTCTTCACTGCTCGATCAACCGATAATCTTTGAGTCTTTTAAGTGATCACAATGAATCCGAGTTCATTAATGCCTCAGATGACATCTCTTACGGATATCTCGATCATAACGGGGACTGATAGTCGTCCACCGATGCTTATTAAAGAGGTGTTTGAGGCATGGCAGGGCCGTATGATGCAATATTTGAAGGGCAAACCAACATACGGAAGGCTTATGGTCAAATCGATTTTGAATGGTCCACTCGACTATGGTACCATTGTGGCAAATAACGTGTCTCGACCAAGAGAATATGAAGAACTCACACCGGCACAACAACTCATTGCTGATGCTGATGAAAAGGCTCTACAGACTCTTCTCCAAGCTCTTCCGCATGATATTTATCGTATGGTTAGTCAATATACGGTTGCCAAGGATTTATGGGAACGTCTTAAGGTGTTGCTACAAGGTACGTCCCTCACCAAACAGGAAAGGGAATGTCAGTTGTATGATCTGTTTGATAGATTCACGTACAGCCCAGGGGAAACGCTACACGACTATTACTTCAGATTCACCACTCTAATGAATGATCTGAATGTATACAATCTCGTGATTGCTCCATTCCAGGTTAACACCAAGTTCTTGAATACTTTACCTCAAGCTGAATGGGGTGAGTATATTACCGATGTTAAGTTAACCCGGGATTTGCATAAGTGCAACTTAGATCAAATCTATGCTTTTCTTCAGCAGCATGAGAAACATGTGATTATGCACCGTTCTCCTCGCGGTATGTACCCAGATTCCTTAGCTTTGATGGCGAATCAACCAAGCTTGTCACACAACAACACACCTTATATCTTGGGACATCAAGCCTATCATCCATCACCTTACATGACACCAACCTTCCCCCAATACTCGATTCTACCGCAACCACCCACTTCACATCAGCAACAATATCGGTTCAATGCACCTTCACCACAGTATGCTTCACAACTTCATCCAGCAAATGTTGCACCTTATGCTCAGCCTTCATATTCTTCTTATCAAGAGAATGCAGCATATCCAACAAGCTACCCTGATCAAATGAGTATTCCTTCTAGTGATTATGCAGCTCATCCAGATCAAGCAATGTATTGTGATGATGAGGAAGTCCCCGTTCCTGTATTCCAACAAGGAGCTGACCCAGTTGAAGTGCTAACTACTATGTCTGCTTATCTCACAAGGACTTTAAGCAAACGAGGATACAGAGGATCAACTCCTACCAACAATCAGTTGAGGAATTCATCCAATTCTCGTCAACAAGCTACTATTGAGAATGGCAGGGTCATGGTTCAGCCTATTCAACCATATCAGGGGAGACCTACCACATCAACCACCAATGCTCGCACGGTCAATCAGGCACCAATGGCCAATCCTGCTCCACGGGCTAACTCCACGGGCAAGTTGAGAATGATTACATGTTACAACTGCAAGGAAGAGGGTCACATGTCCAGGGATTGTAAGAAACCCAAGAGGAGAAGGGATGGACAATGGTTTGTAGAGAAGATCTATCTGGTTAATGCTCAGGCACAAGGAAGGGAACTTGATGAAGAGGAGCTTGCATTTCTTGCTGATCCAGGGATTGCTGAACAAGACGTTGTCACCACACAGAATGCAGCATACCAAGCCGATGATCTTGATGCGTATGACTCAGACTGTGATGACTTTCAATCTGCTAAGGCTGCTCTCATGGCAACTATCTCCAGCTTAGGGCCAGAAAAGAGATCTGAGGTACTTATTAATACCACTGATGCTAGTATTCAACCACATCAAGTTGTGCAAGAGAGTGCTGATTCGAATGAATCTTCGGTGGTGAGTCTTTCAAATGAGGAGACAAACAATGATAGCAATATCAATGTGAGTCCCCAGACTTTGAGTGAATCACAACCGGGACCCATTTCACAAACGCCTACTCCTGCTCAACAAGATTTGGTCATGGTTCCTGCTACATTACTTAGCCAAATGAATGCTGCACTCTTAGAAACCTTAGCTAAGAATAAGAATTTGTCTGATGAGCTTACCTTAAGCAACGAGAAAGTTCAAACCTTGGAATTAGTGCCCTCGTCTAGTGTTCTAACTAATCTCGAATATGATCATTTTAGAAACAAACAAATGGGTCACTTGCAAGAAATTGAAAACTTAAGAGCAAATTTGTCTAATGAACTTAAAGAAAAGGAGTTAGTGGTCACTAATTTTCAAAAACTTCAAACAGATTTTTAATCACTCGAGTCTAAGAAGAATGAAATGGAGATTAATGCTACTAATAAGATTAGAAGTCTAGATTATTTGCTTTTAAGACAATACGCTGCTTCTCAACTAGTTCACTTATTTGATGCTTCATTTAGAGAATTTAACTTATCACGTCAAAAAGGCCTTCCCCCTAATCCACGGTATGAAAAACAAGCTTTAAGACATAGTCCTAGACTTTATAATGCAACTCAATTAGGATTGGCCTTAGAACCGATTGTTTTTCCTGGTGATCGAACAAGTAAGGAACTAGTTGATGAGGATCGGTCATACAATTCTGCAAAATATCCCGAGTGTGATTATTTTAAATTGAATAAGGAGCTTGCTAAAACGGATTTTAGAATTCGCTTCCATATGTACAAAGATCTCATTACAGCACCAACCTACATGTTGAATGAAGAAAGCCCTAGTACATTTCCTACACTTGTCAACATGGAAGGTCCTAAGGAAATTCCAAAGGATCTTCCACCTGTTAGCACTGTATGGTTAAACTTGCAAGAGATTAATCAATACTTTACTAATTTTGACAAGGTCATTTTGGATTGTACGACTTCAAATGGCCTAAACGCCGGAGAATGGGCTTTCGAACACATGAACGAGGTGTTTAAAACTGAGATCAATCCATTTGTCGAAAGTCTAAAAGGAAGTTTTGCATCTCTTAAGGAAAATCTTGTGTTTGAAATTGGTGAAGTTCAAAAAGTGTTTTATGAAATGGACACCGCTTACGAACTACAACTAATTGAAAAAGAAAAGATTTTAACCGAATATGACCGATTCTTGTCTGCAGTAATCTCGTGTGATGTGCTTACTACTGTAAATGTTAATTATTCGAATGAGCTTACATCCGCTATGATTAATTGTGATGCTGTGAATATTTGTAATGATATTTGTGATGATGTTTGTGATCTCTCTGTAAATGTTGTTGATACTGTAAATGAGGTAGATAATCAGTCTTGTCACGAATCTAACGCTGAGTTTTTAAAGCTACAAGATTCTTACAATTTACTTTCAAAACGATTTAATCAACTAGAACAACATTGTATATCTTTAGAATTAAAACAACAAACTCAAAATGAGAATCTTTTGATATCAAATGTTTGTGAAAACGGTGTTGAGACGAGTGACAAGATGATTGCAATTGTTAAGACATTAGAGGAAGAGATAATGAGATTGAAGAGAGATGTGTCATCAAATGAAACACTCAAAATGGAACTAGAGGCTGCAGAGTCTAAAAACCAGGTCTTAGAAATTAGACTTTCGTCTGTTCTAGGGGAGATGGATCGGACAAGACAGGGACTATCCGCTCTTTATGGTTCACTATAAGAACGCTTCGCTTTTAATGCGGCACAGCAACAATCTTATGTTGAACAACTGAACCAAAAGTGCGAGGAAATCTCTGATTTGAACATCCTGCTCATTGACAAAAATATGGTTTTGGCTGAGTTAAAGGAGACACTTCTTCTCACCCGACAAGAAGTTGTTGATAACTTAGCTACCGACTCTGCACCGTCCACTAGTGCTCCAACAACCAAGTCAGTAGTGCTTTATAAGAACCCGCTTCATAAGAGAAACCCAGTTACCTATGATGATTATATGAGGAATGCCATTAAGCATGTCGATCTTCTTAGGGATATTTTAGACGATCTTTATGCCTTAGATCCCTCAAGTAGCGACTATTATTCGGCTCATGAATATATTAAGCGAGTTCAATATTGCTTGGCATATTTGCAATACATAGGTACACCAGGTTCTGTACTACTTAATAATAGGCCCATTGCTGTAACTCCATTTAATAAGACTCCAGGAGCAAAACCGTCATTGGCACAATCAAGTAAGGCACCTTTAAAATCTGTTGCTAATATTCCCACTTTGCCTTCTACAGGATTAAAAGAGACTACTAAGGCTAAAGGATCGCCACTCAAGAAAGATAAGATCAAGCCCTCCACTAGTAGTGCCAAAAAGAAGAAAGTAGAAGTTCACAATAGGAATGCTAGTTCAGTTTTAAATAAAAAGAATCATGTTAAGATAAAAAGCTCTGTGCCTGTGCAGCAGCCTAAACCATTCGTGAATTCTGATTTGAATTGTTGGAATTGTAATGAATGTATGTTTTCCCAGTGTCATGATTTGTGTCTGATTGATCACGTGAATGAAATGAATGCTATTAAGAATGGTCTTGAATGGAAGCCAACGGGTAGAACTCGTGCCCAAGTTGGCTGGCAATGGCGTCCCACTGGTAGGACCTTTACATTAGATGGAAAAATGTGCCCTTTCACTAGGAATGCATCCATTGAGGTTAGGTCTAAGCGTCCTTTAGTTAGGAACACTCGCACTCAAGTATGGAAACAGCGCCCTTTAATTAGGTCAGCCCCCACTATAGTGCCTATCAGTGAAGAAATACCTCAGGATTTAAGCCAACTAGAATCTACATCACCAATTAGGAAGAAAAAGGCTAGGAAATCTAAGAAACCTAGAGTTAGCAAATCTAAGATTATTAAATCTGTACCTGCTAATAACAAGGAACACTCAGATTCCGATACCTCTACATTGTCTTCGTATGGTGATATTTTCAGGTGGTCCAAATCATCCTGTGGTATTTGGACTCCGGTTGTTCAAAACATATGACCGGAAATCGCTCGATGCTCCGAAATTTCGTCAGCAAGTTTCTTGGTACGGTTAAATTCGGGAATGATCATATAGCAAAGATTATGGGGTATGGTGAATATCAGATTGGAAACGTGACGATTTCTAGGGTATACTATGTAGAAGGTCTTGGTCATAACTTATTCTCAGTAGGACAGTTTTGTGATTCCAACCTTGAGGTTGCTTTTCGACAACACACTTGTTTCATCCGCAACTTGGAAGGAAAAGATTTGTTGAAGGGATCTCGTGGTGCAAATCTTTATACTTTGTCCTTACAAGACATGATGGCCGCCTCTCCAGTATGTCTTCTCTCTAAAGCATCTAAGACCAAGTCATGGTTATGGCATCGCAGATTATCTCATCTTAACTTTGATGCTATTAATCATCTGGCTAAAAACGAATTAGTTCGTGGTCTTCCAAATCTTAAATTTCACAAGGACCATTTATGTTCCGCGTGTTCAAGGGGGAAAAGCACCAAGAAATCTTACAAGCCCAAAGCTGAAGACACCAATCAAGAAAAACTTCATCTTTTGCATATGGATCTTTGTGGACCAATGAGAACTGAAAGTGTGAGCGGTAAGAAATTCATTCTCGTCATTGTGGATGATTTTTCCAGGTTTACATGGGTTAGATTTCTACGTACAAAGGATGAAGCACCGAAGGCTATCATCACTTTTCTGAAATTCATTCAGGTACGTTTGAATACTACTGTCCGCCGTATTCGTACAGACAATGGTACAGAGTTCGTCAACCAGACTCTTCGTGATTATTAAGAAGGAGTTGGTATCTCACATGAAACATCCGCTGCACGCACTCCACAACAAAACGGTGTCGTTGAAAGACGGAATCGTACACTTATGGAAGCTACTAGGACCATGCTTATTTACGCGAACGCTCCATTGTTCTTGTGGGCAGAGGCTATATCTACTGCATGTTTCACCCAAAACCGTTCTATCATTTGGAAACGCCATGGAAAAACACCTTATGAGCTTCTACATGACCGTAAACCCGATGTTTCATTTTTTCATGTGTTTGGTGCTCTTTGTTATCCAAACATCAATAGTGAGAACTTGGGTAAGCTTCAACCGAAAGCCGATATAGGTATTTTCATTGGTTACTCACCGTCCAAGAGAGCATACCGAATCTATAACCGTCGTCTTGGCAAGATTGTAGAAACTATGGACGCAGATTTCGATGAGCTGACAGCGATGGCTTCTGAGCAACACAGCTCTGAACCCGCGCTTCATGAGATGGGAACCGGTGCTATTAGTTCCGGATTAGTTCCCAATAATCCTACTTCTACATCATTTTTACCACCAACAAGGCCCGAGTGGGATAAACTGTTTCAACCGTTGTTTGATGAATTCTTCGATCCCCCGACTGATGAAGTTCCAGCACCTGTAGTAATTGCTCCAATACCTGAAGTGGTTGCTCAAGCTAATGAACCTTTATCTAATGCATCTACAATTCACATTGAACCGGATGCACCTTCACCAAGTGATTCTCAAACTACACCTGAATCATCACCCCTACTTGTGCCTAATGATGTGGAAGAGGATTCTATTGATCACGACTTGGAATATGCTCACTTGCAAGAGCTTCCTTTCTTTGGTGTAGCGATCCCTGAAAACCCTTCAGCCGCGTCTACCTCAGAAGAAGCTCCTTCTATTGTTCACTCCAGACCACCTAGGATTGAAAACCATAGCACTAAATGGACAAAAGATCACCCAATTAGGAATGTCATTAGAGATCTAGATCGACCAGTATCTACACGCCATCAATTACAAGAGAATGCACTCTATTGCTACTTTGATGCATTTCTCTCTGAAGTTGAACCTAAAAATTGGCAGCAGGCTATGACTCAATCATCTTGGATTGAAGCCACGCAGGAGGAACTAAATGAATTCCAACGACTTGAAGTATGGGAATTAGTTCCTCTCCCTGACAAGGTTAACATCCTTACCTTGTTATGGGTTTATAAGGTTAAACTTGATGAGATGGGTGCGGTATTGAAGAATAAGGCTAGATTGGTCGCTAGAGGATATAAACAAGCCTTGGGTATAGACTTTGAAGAATCTTTTGCTCCTGTGGCTAGATTGGAGGCGATTAGACTATTCCTTGCGTATGCTGCTCATATGAACATGATCGTCTATCAAATGGATGTAAAGACGGCATTTTTGAACGGTGAACTAAGGGAAGAAGTCTATGTTAGTCAGCCGGATGGGTTCGTCAGTACGGAGTTTCCTAATCATGTGTACAAGCTTAAGAAGGCTCTCTATGGGTTGAAACAAGCTCCACGCGCGTGGTATGATCTCCTGTCAACATATCTCATTTCGGAAGGCTTCTCCAAAGGCAAGGTGGACCCCACTCTATTCACTCTCAAGGAAGGCAACGACATGCTTCTGGTACAAATTTATGTTGATGATATAATATTTGCTGCCACTAACATAGAATTGTCAAATCAATTTGAGAAGATAATGTCCACACGCTTTCAGATGTCGATGATGGGAAAAATTTCATTTTTCTTAGGATTACAGATTTCTCAAAATCCCAGAGGCATCTTTATTAATCAATCCAAATATGCTCTAGAATCTCTTAAGAAATATAACTTTGAAAATTGTGACCCCGTGGACACTCCAATGGTGGAGAAATCCAAGTTAGATGAAGATAGGAATGGGACTATTGTCGATCCAAAACTTTACCGTGGGATGATCGGCACCCTTCTATATCTGACTGCTAGCAGGCCTGATTTGCAATTTGCTGTATGCATGTGTGCCCGGTATCAGGCTCGGCCTACCGAAAAGCACCTACATGTAGTTAAAAGGATCTTTCGGTAGCTAAAAGGAACACTTCATCGTGGTCTATGGTATCCAAAAGATTCATCGATTGCTTTAATATCATACGCAGATGCCGATCATGCTGGATGTCAAGACACGAGGCGTAGCACTTCTGGATCTGTGCAACTCCTAGGAGATAGATTGATCAGTTGGTCTTCAAAAAGGCAGAAAAGCGCTGCAATTTCTAGCATGGAGGCTGAATACATCGCCATGTCCGGTTGTTGTGCTCAAGTCCTTTGGATGAGATCACAATTAACTGACTACGGTTTGGGATTTAACAAAATCCCGATGTATTGTGACAACAAAAGCGCCATTGCCCTTTGCTGCAACTATGTTCAACACTCCCGGGCCAAGCACATAGACATTCGCTACCATTTCATTAAGGATCAGGTGGAGAACGGAGTGATCGAGCTGTATTTTGTCACTACTGAGTACCAGCTGGCGGATATGTTCACCAAAGCCTTAGATCGAGGACGAATCGAGTTTTTGATCGACAAGCTTGGCATGAAATCATTCACCCCAGCGACTCTTAAAGAGTTGGCAGAAGAATCAGCTGAATAGTCGTGGTAAACTATTCAGAGTATCCTTTGTTCGTGATCATGTATATTATAGTAAATATATAAACCACAAAAAGAAAATACAAAAATATAAAACCAAGAAAAACCATAAAAAATATAAAACCTACAAAAACCATAAAAATTATAAAATCAAGAAAAATCAAAAATATTTTTCGTTTAAAACGGGCATGTCTTTTAGTACGGTAATATTTACGGCCTTAGAAATGTCGATCAATATTGACACGGTGCCATAAATAGAGTCCGTATAAAAGTTCTACATTTTTAAAACATGCCCATTATGGCTTGTAGTTATTTCTGACTGCAACCCGGTTTTCATATTAAAGTCACGTATTTCCTTGGAAAACGTTGGCTCACAACGGGAATTAATTTTCTCGGGCATGATTTACAAGCCAAATCATGCAAAGGGATCAAGTTTACTTTACAACTTGGTCTAACACGAGTTAGTGTACGTCTCAGTGCATTAATTTGTAAAAATAAGAGAAATCTTATTGCCACCACGAATCAAACTTTTCAAGATATCAATTGGAAAATGTTTTTCATCATCCTGTGCCTCGTTAAACAATGACTACAGCTCTTTAAATAGAAAACGGGTCATCGTTTAAGGGGGAGAAAATGTTACATCATCTTTCACATCAAAAAGATCTTCAAAAGTTTTCAAGGAAACTCAAAAAGCTTAATGGTTAATGGTTGGATTGCTTTGGCATTTGTCTTGTTGTTGCTTATAAGTTTGTCATGAATAGACTTTTGTGTGTGTTAAGATAGGTTAATCACTAAGGCTCGGGAACTTAACATAAGATAGGGTCAAAATGACAAGTATTAAAACTTGGAAAAACAAAAGCATGTTGATTGGAGTGAAAAGAAAAGTGAGGGGTTAAATGTGACTATGTTTCAAACTTGCTAAAAATTTGACCTAGTCAATCATCCCCCCCCCCCCCCCCCCCCCCCGTTTTCTTCTTTCTCTCATCTCACTGTTCCTCTATCTATTTGCCGCCATTAACAAATTAACACACAAGAACACAATCGCACGAAAATCAAACAAACACGAATCAATTCATTAATCTTCTTGTTCAAGATCTTCAAAAGGTATTCAATCGGATTAATCATTCATGCAAATCAACTTAATTATCTCCTTTTAACTGGAATCAATAGATTGAAGTTACTGCTTAATTAGGGTTAATTAAATTGGGGGTTTTGCCTGGGTTGTATTCGGAATAGAACAAATTGAACTGCTTTGGCCTTTAGATCACTTGAATCAAACGGATTTCGTGCTTAAATTAGAAAATATGTAAGTGTTGAAAAACATTCCGAATAGGAGGTCTTTCCACATAGGAGAAGTTTTTCCGAATAGAATGATCTTTCCGCATAGGCCAAATCTTTCCGAATAGAATGAATATTCCGCATAGAGAAATTTTTTCCGAATAGAACTGAATATTCCGCATAGGCCAAATCTTTCCGAATAGAATGAATATTCCGCATAGAGAACTTTTCTCCGAATAGACTGAATATTCCGCATAGGCCAAGTCTTTCCGAATAGGATTTTTTATTCCGCATAGACAGTTCTTTCCGAATAGAGAATTTATTCCGCATAGAAAAGTATTTCCGAATAGGATTTTTTATTCCGCATAGACAGTTCTTTCCGAATAGAGAATTTATTCCGCATAGACAGTTCTTTCCGAATAGGTTTGTTTATTCCGCATAGACTGTTCTTTCCGAATAGAGTATTTATTCCGCATAGGCCTAATGTTCCGAATAGACTTTTTATTCCGCATAGGCCTTATGTTCCGAATAGACCTATCATTCCGCATAGGATTTATATTCAGCATAGACCAAGTATTCCGAATTGAATGATTATTCCGTATAGAAGATGTTTGAATGGTGTGCAAGCTTAAGGGATTAGGTCATATGTTCTATGCTTAGGTTTAAAGTCATATTGATATTCATATTTGTATGTTTCAACCTTGGTGTTTTATCTTAAGCAGAGACGATGACTAACCCTACAGTACAACAAATACAACACACCAGAGCCACCGCCATTGCCGAAGCCAAGACTCTAAAGTTTATTCCGAACAACTTTCGTTTGAAGGAGGTATCTCACTCTACCCATAATGGATTTAAGGTAGGTACAACCATGCTTGATAAATCTCATCTCAAGCATGCGCTAAGGAGAAGTGCTTCAGTGCCCTATGACTACCTTTACGAGTTCTGGGCTACCAAAGAGAGGACGTCGAACAAAATCACTTTTTCCTTGGACAACAAGCAGCAAACGCTTACTGTGTCAAACTTTAGGAAGATCTTTGGATTTCGGCCGACACTCAAAGACCTATCATACTCAGCCAACCCGACTAAGGACCAGATCATGGAAATGTTCACCGCCATTGGATGTCTTGACATACGAACCCCGTCTGAGTTTACTACTGCCAAAGTTGGTCAACCATGGAAAGCTATTTTTGGGATTCTAAGCCGATGTTTAACACCCAAAACAACTGGGTTTGATGATGTTCGTCCACCAATCATCAAGATGTTTTATGGTATGTTTAAAGGTACGGGTATTGATTATGCATCACTGCTGTGGGAGGAGTTTACTTTTCAACTCTTCACAAACACAAAGGGTAAGGTTAAAAGTTACCAGTACCCTAGGTTCATTAAGCTGATCATACATTACTTTATGGAACACGATGCATCCATTAATAAGCGTGCAGGTAGTCGTCACCACACGATGGATGATGATGATTTGGTAGACTTAAGGCAGGAGACTCATTCGAATACGGTTATTCCTGGTCCCATTCCCAGTCATCTTCTGACCGATGAGATTATCGCATCTGATGATTACAAGAACTTGCTAACAGAAATTGAGAATCAACGAGCAAGCATTCTAGCAGGTGAAGACTCTTCCACCACGGTTAAGAGCAAAGGTAAACGGAAGCAAACAGATTTACCTGAACCCAAAGCCAAAAAGAAGAAGACGGCAGTTAAGAAGGGAAAGGGTACGGCTGATGAGTTAGTTCTCCACGATGAAGAAGATATTGATGATCCTGCTCTTAACAAGGCTGAGAGAAAAGCGATGAAGATAGCTATGGAAAGGAGTAGGAAAGACACGGGAGGTAGTGGTTCGGGTGCACGGGTAAATATTGAAGAAGAGTACGTGGAACCAGATGATGTGTTTGAGTTTGGATCACCTGAAAAGTATTCTACTTCGAAGGAGACATCCACCCCCCCTGTTTCAGCAAGTGTTGAAAAAGAGTCTACTCAACCGTTAACAACTCAACTTCCACCAAAACAACCTGTACCAACCAGACCGGTTTCAACACCATTTCTTCCACTACCAATAACTCCCATCCTTAGTATCGTAGTTACAACCGAGCCTATTCCATCAACCCAGAGCAGCTCTGCAACGTCTGCAATGGCTGCATTGGTAATGGCCGAAATGTTGGATAAACATACGGACAATAACAAACGAGAGATGGATGAACTTCGCCAAGAGCTACGTAGACGAGTTCAAAGTGAAGAAGCATCTAGGAAAGCTCAAGAAGAGTTGATTGCTAAGTTCGCTGCAGACATGGAATTTACACGTAAAGCTCATGCAAAAGAACTCGCTCGGGTTAAAAAGGCTGAAGCTGATAGGCATCAAGCACGAATTACGAGACTTAAAGCTATTAAGGATGACCTTAAAGAGCAAAAAGAAGCTCTTGAAGCTTCTCTTGAGCAGAGAGTGAAAGACTCCGTTGAGTCCCTAATGCCTAAACTGCGTGATGAGTTGAAGACACTCGCTGCTGACAACTTAATGATCAAATCATCCAATCCTTCAGAAGCCGCCTACAAGATTGCTTATGACTTGACGGATTTTGAACTAAAGAAAATCCTCAAAGCTCGAATGAGGGAACTTGGATCGTTTGATAATCGAGGATTCAACGGGCTCTCTTCAAATCCCTGAATGACGCTATCATGGAGGATGATAGGTTTTTCAAGACGTTTGGAAGTGTGGTACCCTACCACATTCTCCCTGAGGAAGAAAGGGAAGAGAGTGACGAAGAAGAGGGTACTGGTGGAGAAGAGGAAGAAGAAGAAGAAGAAGATAAGAATGATGATGATGATGAGGATGATGAGGATCAGAATGATAATGATGATGAGGATGATAATGATAAGGATGATGATGATGATGATGAGGATGATGATGACGATGATGATGATGGCGATGATGGCGGTGATGGTAATGAGGAGAGTGTTAGGGGGAGCAATGGGGATGATAATGAGGATGCGGATGGGGGTAAACAACCTGAGAAAGGGGATAAGGTTGCCAGCTCAAAGAAACCTGTTAAGTCTGGCACCAAGTCCAAGAAAGATGCAGCACCAAAGGAAAAATCTACGTCCACGGAATCCAGACGATCGAAGTGGCGCCACGATGTGAATGCCACTACAGGGTCATCTATTCCTGGTACATTTATCGCTGCATCCATACCTGTTACCACTAACCCTGTTAGTTCTATTGTTGTTGTTCCTGTGATTGCAGAATCGGTAACCGAACCTGAAGCTGCACAACACTCACCCGTTCATGACACTGCCGACATGCCTGAAACAGAACAAGCAGATGTTCACGTCTCCAATCCTCTGCAACAAAACCCACAATCTACTGTTCCAAGCACAAGGGACTGGGCAGACACGTTGGAGATTGACGAGACTGCACCACCACAGGCTTGGATCACGGCAGCGGCGCAGTATGATCCGATCACCGACGCTGACAAAGATGTTTTGTATCTTCGTATCCGCAGTCCGATTGACTTATGTGCATTTCTTGCTCATGAGTATAAGACTTCGGTTACTCCATCTTTGGTGAAGAAAGCACTGAAGGATAAGAGACTACGCGCCAAAACCCGGTTGACCCAAATGGAGTTCGAGTATTATGCCGATGAGATCCTGAAGGCTCTGAATACCGTTCAACGGCTAGGACTTCATGAATCAGAAAGAGCTCCACCTCCAATGGATCCTTCTCAATATAATCAGATTGCTCTTGACTTCTTCGTCACCAATGATCTTGTGTATCTTCTGAAGGGGTCCTCAAAGTACGCAACATCCCTGACCTTGCTGAAAGCTGCCAACTGGGGGACAATACCCTTTATCGAGGAAAAGGTAAACCGACTCTGGGTCCCAAAGGTAAATCATAATTATGATATGTATGCTGTCATAGGTGCATCACACTGGGACGAACAAGTTCGAAGGGCGTACAGGGGATGCTGTCTAGTCAACTCAGGGAGTAACGTCCGATCCGATATCCGCATCTCCAGCATCTTAGGGTTGAAAACTGAAGCCAAGAATGGCTACTATCATGTGACGGAGATTCGTTTGAAAAGGGAGGATGACAGAGAATACAAAATCCAGCAGGGAGATTTCTCTATCATTCGCCTTGAGGATATTGAAGATATGTTGCTTCTGATGACCCGAGATCAACTCACACATATTCCTCGTGAAGACCTCATTGCCTTGAATACAGCACTTCGTATGTTCACACGAAGCATTGTTATCAAGAAAAGAGTTGAAGATCTTCAGTTGGGAGTCGAAAGCTATCAAAGGAAGCTCAACTTAACCCGTCCAGTGAATCAAGTTCTACCTCAACATGTAGAAAGATGTCCTTATACCGGCATCTCTGTTCCGAATTGCGGCATTTTCTACTTGAAAAGTCGAGGTTTAATGAAGTTTATGAGGGTGGGAGAGCTTTACAAGTACAGTGATGGGACTCTTCTACAAGTCAGAGGAAAGTTGGAGCATCTGAACTCGGGTGGGACTTTGCCAGAGATGACCGAGGATTGGCATAAGGGTTATAGGCAGATGGCGAATTATGTGATCAAGAAGATCGATCAAAAGCTCCGTGAACGTAGATTGATGAGGAGCTTGGAAAGATTCGTGGGTGGTAGACCATATTTAGTGCACCACAAGCTACTGCAACGATCCATCTAATGGGTCGTACATCTCAGGTCCACTTTATATTGGTTTTCAATTGTGAATATGTATATTTGTGAATATTGTGCTGTAATGGCTTGATGTAGTGTTAAGGTATGATAATTTTCAAGAATTTCTCACGAGATTCTAAATCTTTCAAAATATATCATACTAAAGCACTACAACTATCCCTTATTAATTTAAGGGGGAGCATGAACATGTTCTATGGCCAAACATCGATTTCATTTTTACCCAAAGACCGGTTAATCCATTCAATATCCCAAATATTAATGGTTAACATTTTGGATAAGGGGAGAAAATGGGATTAAGGAGACTTAAGTGATACTTGGCTAAAAGATGAAAAAGACTTAACGATAATCCAACTTAATATGTGTTAAGCACGTGTTAAGGGGGAGCATTTTTGATGAACAAAACACCTAAGGTACAAAAATTTTGATTTTAATATCACAAGTACCTTATGTGATTTTCAATGATTTTTCATGGTGGCAATTCCTTCCCAAAACACGCTTAATTCACGACGAATGTGGTGACAAAAGGGTGGTAGGAATAGGTTTAGTCCAATGATTCATCAGAGCCGATGGAATCTTCCCAAGGACAATTCCCTAGATAGAATTAGAAGTCCTAGGAAAGATGGAGAAAGAATGTGAACGTAGCTGAATGCCGACCAAGTACTTAAGCTAGCACTGGAACAATCACAACAAGGTGCTAGTGATGACGTATTGGTAAGCATTGAAGGGGTTGAAGAATGAAAAAGAATTGTAAAGATAAAGGGTGTAAAGAAAGAAGCCCTCCTTACAACTTTAGGCAGAAACCGGGTCAATACATATGCTATTGAGGTCATTTTTGCTAATGATTCTCGGTATTGAAGAAAGACATCATGGACCCAGTGATGCAATGCACAACCCTTCCCAGCTAACTCAAATATCTCTCAAAAGGTATTTGTTTTAATCACACGGAGATCAACACGTTATCTATTGGTTTATTCACTCCGAATAGACTGGTATTGAAAAGGTGGCACTCCTCTCCAGCCATCGCTCACTAAATCAAAACGCACAATCGAGTCTAGAGCCAAGAGATCATCAAAAGTCTCATTAGGACACTTTCCATTTATTCCTTGCTTTCTCACACACTGTGAAAAGTAAGAGATTTTCATGAGTCCTACGCAATATTCCCGTAATATTGCCAGAACATCCGAGTAATATGTAAGTATTACAATGAAGATGGAAATCCTGCTTGAGCCAACATCAAACAAGCTCATGGTAGGTTACACGTGCGGTTCTTTTAGAACCAATCTTGTGAAAAACTGGAAGGAAACAGTGGTTTAATTCTTAATTGAACTTAAACTCGTTCCAGGCCTCTACGCATTATCATATGATCTTGCCAGAACACTCAGAGTGACTCTTTATTGATCACAGTGACGAGTGGAAATCCTTCTAGTGTTAACATCAAACAGCACTTGGTAGGTGACGTGCAAGATTCTTTATGAATTGAGCTCGTGACAACTGGAAAGCAACGATGGTGAAAATCTTAATTGAAATTCACTTGTTCCAGGTTTCATGAATTGACGGCTTCAAATCACAAGGATAATTTATCCAAGTGATTCACTCTTTATGTTCGCAGTCAGCTTTGGACGGTCGAATAAAGAGAACGGGTTTACCCGCGAAATCCTGTCAGGAAGTTACTTAATTGAAACTATCCGTCACGGGTACGATATCTAATATCGTCCAACGGTCTTCACCGACCGGAGGTAAAATGCTACCGAATTAGAATAAAATGTTCAAAGCCATTTTATTCGTGTCGTTGCTGTGTACCTGTTAAAGACGGTGGCGTTGTTGTGTACCTGTTGAAGACGGTGGCGTTGGTGTGTACCAGTGAAGACGGTGGTGTTGCGGTGTACCTGTAAAAGTCGTTCCCACATGCTTATGTCTTTTGCAACAAAGTTCAGCAAAAATTCAAGAAAGTACAAGATGAAGTCTTCCGTTGTACCAAACTCTGAAGCTTTCGAGAATTCAATAAAAAGACGTAAGTGTGTGGAACATGAAGTCACGAGGAGGCAAAATTCACAAGAAAGGCAAAGATCGCACGTGAAAGGCCAAAGAACAATGCTCTCAAGTCAAAGCCAAAAATATCAAACCAACATATTCACAACAAAAGAAAGAAAAGAAGAAAAGATTACGAGCTAAAGAACGAAGACTTAGTATAGTATGCTAGGTTTAGAACTTTGTAACGTGGAGTGACCTCCCTTAGGGGGAGATTGTTAGAAATACGTTTTAACGTATATTAGAAGTATCGGTCACTCCACAATATGATTTATGTTATAATAGCTCGTAGTTAACAATTAGTTAAATATTACTTATTAAGTTAAGTAAGAACCGGTCCATGGGCTTGTCATGGACCGGCCCAAGCCCAATGTATGCTTGGAGTATAAATACCCCTTTCCACCATGGAAAGGGGTCAGTTGTTGTTCATTTCATGCTTTCATATTAATAAAATCATACACATTTTCTCTCACTTTCTCTCTCTAGTTTCTCTCACTAGAAAACATCAACCCACTTCATAGATTCATAGGTTATCAATATTCTACATAATGTTTCCCATTTTACAAAATATAATATGTTCCTTATCAATAATGTATGTTTTCAATATTCATCACTTTATATAATCAATCACTTCCAATAATGAACTAACACTTTCAAGATATTTGTTAACCACAAATCCAAACACCCATTAGGCTCTCAAAACTCAGAACCAAACACTCCTTATGAATGTTTAAACCCTTAGCCAAACAAACCCTTAAGACAATTAGAATCGATTCCAAACACACCCTTATGAAAAGTTAATCACATAAACAAACACCCTTTTATGACTTTGTTAAACCCACTGCCAAACACCCTTTTTGGCAGATTAACACACAAAACCAAACATCCTATTATAAGATTTTAAACTAGTACCCAAACATCCAAATGTCAATCCGAAACCCTATATCCAAATGCCCCTTATCAGATTTAACCCATAAACAACACACTCTTAAAAACATAAATCCAAACACTCTTACTGGTCAAGTAAACAAAATGAACACGAGATAATATAAACCGAGAACAACTCGTATAAAAACATGACATAACCATAATCTTGGCACCTAATGGTGCGTCTGGTGGTATTGAAAGATCCCCTACACCACCTATGCGGTGGTTTCCGGTGGTGACAGCCAGTCATAAACACCCCCGTAGGTGTGGTCCAGGTGGCGGCGGTGACGATATAGAGATGGGGATGAGGGGTTATTTTAGTGGTGGATCTGGTTGTGGTGGGACGTGATGGTGGAGTGGTGGTGTGGAAGTTATGATGGCGGCAAAAGGTAGGTGGTTGTGGTGTAGTAGCAGCGGTGGTGTGGTGGAGGTTACCACGATGGTGGTGATGGTTTTAGATGGCGGGAGTAGTAGATTGTGATAATCCGTCAATTTGAGGTCCTTATTTTATTCTCAAGTATTATTTAAAATCATTATTTATTGTTATATTATGAACTCACTCACTCTTGGGAAGAAATTAGGGTTTACGTCTTAAATTGACATCGTCTACGTCTAAACCGGAGAGCTCTACGCTACGTGTTTACGTTTACATACTCCGTTTTTGTAACAGTTCGACATTTCATAAAATAAATTTATTCTCGAATATTATTCTGGAAATTTTAATTTGTGTTGGTTCATAAGCTCACAAGTTTACGAGAAGAAATTAGGACTTACGTGCATAATTTAGCGTCTTTTACGATTAAACCGGAAACCTTAGGTTTACGTATTTACGTTTTTGAACTCCGTTTTTTATGAGACAATTTTTAATAGAATCGTTTGTGCCGTAGATTCATATTTTATAAAAACTTTTTCGTAAAACGACCCGAGGGCACGTAAATCGAGGAAAATAGAATCGAGGAGTACCTGTAAATTAGTGGGGATGAAACAAGTATACACTTCTAATTACTGGATTTTACTAGGTTAAAAAGTTCGTTTTTCTCGGTGTCTAATCGAATTGATCTCCGGTTAAATGTGTGACTCAGTCGTATTTGGTGGATAAAAGAAAAGGTGTCGTTATCTAGAACTAATTAAAGATAAAAATAAAGCTTTAAAAGGAAATGACAAAATATAAACGAAATGAACTAAAAATTAAAACGATTGACAAATAATAATGAAACGATATTAAAGACAAATATGAAAAGAGACAATTAATAAAAATAAAACTCACTAAATAAAAATGAAAGAAATTGGATTGTAAAACTATTTTAAAAAGAAACGAAACAAATATTGAAACGAAAATAAAAAACGAAACGATTAATAAAAATAAAACTAAACGAAGAAATTAACTTTCGACTGAAAAATAAAATTTACTTAATGAAAAAAGAGAAAATAAAACTAAGTGGCTACTTTAAAACTAGACGAGGCAAAAACTAAAGCGGGCGCTAAATAAAAGATAAAACTTAAACTTTACGAAAAATTACTAATACTAAAATTTGACCAAAAATATAACTAAAAATAGGTGACTTTCAGAATTAAAATCGGAACAACTATCAGATTAAACTAAACGATTACGGATCAAATACTAAATAACCAAGCTAGCAGCCTAATTGCTCAAATGAGCGGGAAATGCTCAAGCAGGCAAGCTGCCATGCATGTCAATTTAACATTCATTCGGAAAGTTTTTTTTAATCCTTCATTCAGGAAAAAAATTCCAAACTTCATTCGGTATCTTTTTTCTTGTTCGGGAAATTTTGCTAAATAACTCATTCGGGAAAATTTAACAAAAGTTGACTCGGGAAAAATAAATACTTTTGGTTCATTCGGGAAAAATACTTTTGTTTCGGGTAAAAATATAACAGTCGAGAAAACAAATAAAACTCATTTACGAAACACGAATTTAACCAAATTAAATCTAAAGATTTAACCAAACTAACCACTAATTATCAACTAACAACAATCAATCAAGCCAAATCAATAAAACTAAGAATAAAAACCAAATCAATCAAAATCTACTTAATTAATAAAACCTAAATCAACCAAAAACAGTAAAACTAAGAACAATCAATCACTAATTAAGATCTACCAAACACTAAAACATCTAAATAAATGAACTTTATGAATTTAAAATCAATAAAACTATGAAACCTACTTGATTAATCAAAACTAAATCAACCAAATCAATAAACCAAACACTAAATTAAATAAAACAAGAAAGGAAGGATGAGAATTAAAAGTAAAAGCTTGATTAAAAGTATAAGATTCAATAATTTAAAAACATGAAACTAAATGATTCTACATATTAAATCTAGAGAGAGAAAGAAATAAAAACTTAGAGCGAGAAAGTAAAACTACACTACTCCTAATCTAAAACTAACTAACCAACCCTCAAATGACAAGTGAGGGTGGTATTTAAAGGAGAGAAGAATTGATAGGTGGTTGATGGCTTGTCTTCTTTCTTTTCTTTTCTTTGTCGACTCGTCTTTAAATTAAGTTGAGGTCTCGAATTTGGCTCGGGATTTGTCGATAAAATCTTGAACTCGTCTTATAACTTCTTCATTTATTAGACTTGGGTTCCTCGACTTGTAAATCTTCCGTCTTTGGTCATTTTCTTCAATAAATCTTCAAAATAGGCCCATTGACTTCCAATCTTTTGCACTCTTGGTCTTTTGACTTTGTCTTTTGTCTTTTTCTTTGATTAAAGCCCGTGCAATCCCGTGTTTTCTTCCTT
Organism: Glebionis coronaria; assembly: GCA_025667525.1. NCBI lineage: Eukaryota > Viridiplantae > Streptophyta > Magnoliopsida > Asterales > Asteraceae > Glebionis > Glebionis coronaria. The sequence continues at coordinate 889,072 of JANFOE010000159.1, forward strand.
TTTCATCTTTTGGTCCTAAAACACAGTAAAAACGCAAACCACGCATAATTCCAACTTTTACGACATAAAATACACATTTTGGCTTGGTTATTATTATAATTAAGTGGTAAAAGGATGGGTGTTTTCACACCTATCAAATCCTCTACACTTGACCATTGCAATGCCCTTATGCAATACATTAATTACAAAGCAAGATTTACATTTTCCATCATAATTACCCACCTTGGCCTTTATTAAACATAATTAAAGGAAGAAAAACAAATAAAGAGATTAAAGACTTACATTGAGGCTTTGGATTGTCATGAATGTTTATCATCCTCAAGTATCACGTTCCCTAAACCAAGCTTAAAAACGAGACCATTGTTATTATAAGTTAGCAAACTAACACAAACTCATGTGGCCCAATTCTTTACTTAGACTCCCTTATTCCTAGGTGTATCTCTTATAGTTTATTGTTGTCTTAAATGATCACGAGGATGCATTGTTGACTTATTACGATAGTTATTTAGGCTGAAAATAAAGTGGGACGATTTAATCAATAGTTAGCTAAAGGACAAAATATTTTAAAACTGCTTCTCGGGACCTTTTAAAGTTCATATCTTGGCATAACTCGCTTCACGATTTGAGACCTTTCTCGGACCGATATTTGGCATTCTTCACTTGAAGTTTTTGAGAGATTCTTTATACTTGGACCACGACTTCTTCTTTTTTCTCCAATCTTTATTTTGGATTTTGATATACAAGGATCCGCCTCCTTTTAGAACTTGGATCTATTTATCCTCATACCTTGCTAGGGTCTTTTCGGATAGACTTCCCCATGATATTTTGGGGAGTATTTGCTTTTTGTCGTGTGTCTCGATCCTTCATATTGATTTTTGATAAATGATTCTTCACATCACTTTTGGATCTTTAGCAACAAAATGTAGCCCTCATGCCTTGTTAGGGCCTTTTCGGACTCACCAATATTCACATCCCGCTTCAATAAGTTATGCCTTGGCTATGAACTCTAATTAATACCGAGCAACTTTTAAACGATCTTGTGCTAGAAGTTAAGTAACTTTTCAAATCGTACAACCTTATTTATTGAAAATATATTTATTAACAAGCGATGGGAGAAAAAGCTTATAATCAACTCACATGAATTCAAGAAAGAATACCAAACTTATAATTGACTCTATCATCTCTCGTTCTCCACAATTTAAAATCTCAAGGATTGAGACTCGTGGATGCTTAGCAAATTAAACCAAATTTTTTGGGTTTTCAAGTCATCTATAGGATCTTGCAAATTCTTAGACTCTTTCAAGTTTAGAATTCGCATTTTAAAGTTCCCTTGATAAACGACTTTCTAGGATCAATTATAGGAACTAGCGAAAAGTTCTTGTTCTTAACCCGTGAGAGTTAAGACTTTCGCATTTTAAAGTTCCATATATAAAAGCCTAGCAGAACTTGACTTAAACACGCTAAGGATACTAGCTAGAGTAAACTTAGATAAGTAAACTCGGGTTGAGTCAAAAGATTCACGACGCTTGAAAATTTAAAACCACTTTATCAAACTTTATTTTAGCAAAGAAAGTAAATAACGATAACAAAGGAAAAACTACTAGGCCAAAATAGATTAAAAATTTTGAAAAATGTCAAAAAATTAGATTTTCCGGTTAAAACAAGGACAAATTCATGGAAAAGCCCACTTAACTTCGATAGAAGTCCCCCTTACACTTAATATAAACACTGTCCTTAATGTTTAAGCATGTGGGAGTAAACTCCCCTACACATAGGACATTGTGCACGTTGTTTAAATCTTGTTAAGGAAGAGACAACTAAAGTGATTCCTATTTTAATATTGAAGAATATAGAATAGTGAATCAAAAGAGTTTAGGATAGAATCGGGAAGACGGGTACACGGAATCACGGGTCGTCAAAAGTCATCAAGAATGGATCTTTGAAAGCTCGAATCCCTACACATGATAAGAAGGAAAACAACAAACACATACGAGGTTCTCCCCCTACACTTATTATAAAAAACAGATAAAGATAGATAGATAATCGGGTTGCCTCCCGAAAAGCGCTTGTTTTTGTTCACCGAGTCACGAGCCTGACTCGTCCCCGAATTTAATGGTCCATGGGGAAGCCCTGAATGTAATACCGAGATCAAACACCTTATCCTCGTTCTCGGAGGACATTAATAAAGGAGAGGTCGGAGGATAAGTCTTAAAGGGTAAAAAAGTCCTCTAAACATACGAAAAGTATGTGAGGTCGTGATCCACGGGAGGTGGGGTGGGTAAAGGAAGCACATTGTCATCCCCCAAATACAATGGATGTTGACCAAGCGGCAAAGCAGTAAAGTTATCACTCATAAAATAGTAAATGTCACCTCCCGGGTCAAAGCACTCATCCTCCGTAATGGTGTCTAAAGGAGTGGATGAAAGGTGCTCGGAAGGGGGACTTGGGACAATATCTTCATGCAGCAAATTATCAAAAAGAATATCCCCCTCCGTTTCATCATCATCAATACCTGGAGGTATTGAGAGATTGTCAATTTCTTCCATAAATGGGTCATTATTCTCAACGGGTGTAAAAGACAGAGGTAAAGATTCACTGATCGGAGTAGAATTCAACGCTTCAATTTCAGCAATAAGAAGATGAACTTTAAATAATTTGTTGCGAAGAATAACGTCGTCCACCTCATCTACAAGACCAAGTTTAGTGGTGAAGTTCTCGTAGGCCGAAGAGAATAAATCAACATCGCCTTCATCTCCTGGAGGATATTGAGAAATTTCAAAAGTGAAATTCTCATAGCATGGAGAAAAATCATCATTAAGAGCGACCTTGTCCGTAGGCTCCACAAAATTCGGTGCATCACAAACCTCATCAAAGAATTTATGAAGACCAAAATCACTAATCTTACTCGATGTATCACTATCCTTAGACGCATTAGGGATATCAAGAGTAAGGGGAGTAATCTTAGAAGATGGGTTGAGATCATAGATATCATCCTCGTCATCATCATAATAATAATATGGACGCACAAGAGGAGGAGTATAATCACTAAGATTAGATACTTGCTCTTGTTGATGTCGCTTTTCCTCCTCCCATGCTTCTTTTAGTTGAACTACAACTTCTTGAAGTTTCAAAAGAAGGGCTTGTGTTTCGTCATTCGGATTCAAAGAAGCTTGATGATCGAGGGTGTATTGTGGGGGCTCAAAATTATGAAAACCAGAATTATAGCGCGGATGTGGTCCATCATAAATCATCGGTTGAAAAGAATGAAAACACGGATTTGGCTGATAATAATTCATCAGTTGACAAGAAAAGGTATCGTGAAGGCCCCCATAATTATTGCAACACGGGTATTGAGAAAAACCCGTTGCATTTTGTGGATATGGATCGTCATATATGGGAGAGGGTGAAATAGTGTCATTAGAAGGGAAGGATCAATTGAAGTATGAATTGATCGAATTGCACGATAGACAACGGCCAAATTCGTAATTAGGGATATCCATTCCACACCGTTCGCATGAACACCATTGACAGGATTGACTACCAGAAGATGGTCTTCCACACCCTACACAATCAACAAACGAGTCCATTAAACATAATAGATAAGTAAGAGGAATATTTTTGGTTCAAAAGTTTTTGAAAAGAAATGCTTTTTTAAATGTTTTTAGGATTTTTGAAATTTTTTATTTTTTAGGATTTTTGAAAATTTTTGGCAAGAAAATAACGTTCAAAAGTGAACGGATCCCAAAATCCAACGTGTCTCTCATAAAAAACCGTTAATCTTCACGAAAAGAGCGGGCAGCAGCGCCATTTTAATAACTGGATTTTACTAGGTTAAAAAGTTCATTTTTCTCGGTGTCTAATCGAATTGATCTCCGGTTAAATATGTGACTCAGTCGTCTTTGGTGGATAAAAGAAAAGGTGTCGTTATCTAGAACTAATTAAAGATAAAAATAAAGCTTTAAAAGGAAATGACGAAATATAAACGAAATGAACTAAAAATTAAAACGATTGACAAATAATAAAAAAACGATATTAAAAACAAATATGGAAACGAGACAATTAATAAAAATAAAACTCACTAAATAAAAATGTAAGAAATTGGATTGTAAAACTATTTTAAAAAGAAACGAAACAAATATTGAAACGAAAATTAAAAACGAAACGATTAATAAAAATAAAACTAAACGAAGAAATTAACTTTCGACTGAAAAATAAAATTTACTTAATGCAAAAAGAGAAAATAAGACTAAGTGGCTACTATAAAACTAGACGAGGCAAAAACTAAAGCGGGCGCTAAATAAAAGATAAAACATAAACTTTACGAAAAATTACTAATACTAAAATTAGATGAAAAATATAACTAAAAATACGTGACTTTTAGAATTAAAATCGAATCAACTATCAGATTAAACTAAACGATTACGGATCAAATATTAAATAACCAAGCTAGCAGCCTAACTGCTCAAATGAGCGGGAAATGCTCAAGCAGGCACGCTGCCATGCATGTCAATGTAACATTCATTCGAAAGTTTTTTTTAATCCTTCATTCGGGAAAAAAAATTCAAAACTTCATTCGGTAAGTTTTTTTTTCAAAACCTTCATTCAGTATTTTTTTTCTGGTTCGGGAAATATTGCTAAGTAACTCATTCCAGAAAATTTAACAAAAATTGACTCTATAAAAATAAATACTTTTGGTTCATTCGGGAAAAATAGTTTTGGTTCGGGAAAAATTATAACAGTCGGGAAAATAAATAAAACCCATTTACGAAACACGAATTTATCTAAAAACAACCAAATTAAATCTAGAGATTTAACCAAACTAACCACTAGTTATCAACTAACAACAATCAATCAAGCCAAATAAATAAAACTAAGAATAAAAACCAAATCAATCAAAAAACCACTTAATTAATCAAACCTAAATCAACCAAAAACAATAAAACTAAGAATAGTCAATCACTAATTAAGATCTACCAAACACTAAAACATCTAAATCAATGAACTTTATGAATTCAAAATCAATAAAACTATGAAACCCACTTGATTAATCAAAACTAAATCAACCAAATCAATAAACCAAACACTAAATTAAACCAAACAAGAAAGGAAGGATGAGAATTAAAAGTAAAAGCTTGATTAAAAGTATAAGATTCAACAATTTAAAAACATGAAACTAAATGATTCTACATATTAAATCTATAGAGAGAATGAAATAAAAACTTAGAGAGAGTAAGTAAAACTACACTACTCCTAATCTAAAACTAACTAAACAACCCTCAAATGACAAGTGAGGGTGGTATTTATAGGAGAGGAGAATTGATAGGTGGTTTGTGGCTTGTCTTCTTTCTTTTCTTTTCTTTTTCGACTCGTCTTTAAATTAAATTGAGGTCTCGACTTTGGCTCGGGATTTGTCAATAAAATCTTGAACTCGTCTTATAAATTCTTCATTTATTAGACTTGGGTTCTTCGACTTGTAAATCTTCCGTCTTTGGTCCTTTTCTTCAGTAAATCTTCAAAATAGCCCCATTGACTTCCAATCTTTTGCACTCTTGGTCTTTTGACTTTGTCTTTTGTCTTTTTTCTTTGATAAAAGCCCGTGCAATCCCGTGTTTTCTTCCATTTCCATCTTTTGGTCCTAAAACACAATAAAAACGCAAAGCACGCATAATTCTGACTTTTACGACATAAAATACAAGTTTTGGCTTGGTTATTATTATAATTAAGTGGTATAAGGATGGGTGTTTTCATACATATCAACTTCTCTCACCCCCACTATGGGCGGTAAGACAAGCTAACAACACGCCTCTTGGTGTCAACTTTTCATAAACCTAGAGGATACTTCTCCCCAAGGCTTTCTAAAACCTTTTAACCACTAACCAAAACCATTTCCTTCATTTTACAACATGCAAAACTAGATAAAACTTTCACACTCTCTTCTTTTCTCTCTTGTTGCCGTCCCATAACCATTATCATACACCATTTTCACCAAATTTCAACCATAAACATCATCTAGAATCAACATATGTTGATTGCTACATAAAAAGAAGGTGATTGGAGGTGATTTTAACAAGTGAAAAGGAGATTTTATGGAGTCCAAGTGCTGATTTTCAAGAAGGTTTTCATACCTATGAAAATTTCAAAAAGTTCATTTGCCAAGTTAAAGATTTGGTGACAAGAACCAAGCCTTGATCATCCAAAATCTCATCATTTCATTATATGGATTGGTATAGAGATCAATTTCTTTCTATCATCCTATTGTTTTGTATATGTATTCATCTATTTTATTCAAAAATGTATATGTATATGATGATAAATGATAATCAATATATTGTGTGGGGATTTTGTGTTACTAGATTAGGCTAAAAAGGTTAAAATCTACATATAAACATGTTAAAATCATGACTAGTTGTAAAGGCTGTATAAAATAGTAAGTTCCAATATGGTCACTTGATTAAATGGCTTGGATTATTGGATATGCAGATAGATAAATGATTTTTACATATGTGGTGAGTTGTCCATGCAATGGAATCATTAAAATGAGCAAGATATGGCCAAAATACTATTAAGGTACAAATCTAGATAATCTGTTTGGACGAATTATTAAAAATATTTAGAGACAGATTGAGTAGGAGCTATAAAAGAGTTATTTGTAGCACATATCATGTAGTATATACAGAAACAATTTGGGGTTCTATCTCCTTGTAGAACTCTAGATATGATCAAAATAGTGGACTGAAAATATAAACTCAGATTTCTAATAAAAGTGTATAATAATAAAGTGCCACTTGAAATAAATTATTATATATAAGAAGTGTATAAAATTAATATATGGTAATAACTAATATAAAATAAGTATATAAATTATAGTGCACAAATATTACATTTTATAAACATGATACACAACTACCTTTTCTAAACTACTAACTATATAAATTTTTTACGTCTTTTCGGCTAAAAACGAAAATGTGGCGTTTTTACCTAATAAAACTTAGATGGTCGGACCCGTCTAATGTAACATTTTTATAACTCATATACTGATATGTAAACACATTTGACAAATAATAATCGACAAAACCGAGCTTTCTAAATAATGGACCATAATGGGCCAAATTAGCCTTGTTGGACCACTAGGCCCAACTAGTTTGGTTTAATGTCATTGGGCTTACTCATGGTCTTAACCCACTTGGGCCCAACATATGAGTATGGGCCTAGTCTTAAAAGATAAATGGACTAATAAAATGATATTGGACTCTTAATGGGCTTATTGGGCCCTGATGTGTAAATGGGTTAAAACTAGTGTAACTAGTATGATAAGCCTAAGTTAACTAATACTAAAGAACTAGTAATGTTGTGTAAGGAAATAAAACCCCACTTGATCATCATGTTATGACATAATTACATATACATAACAACTTTTCTAAAGTTACTGGATAAGACCGAGTATTATTTGTCTAGGTTTCCCGTGATCGAGGCACGTACTATACATCCTAATTGCCGATAACCCGCCTTCCCACACCAATGTGAGTTCATAGCCTCGCACTATTTTAAATGTTTTATGAAATGTTTTATAAACCCGCGAGGGAGATAACATGCTAGTTTTAATAAAAATAGGACACTAGTTGTCCCGATTGTATGCTTATTGATATGGACCCGAATGATTATATGACCTAATGAATGAAATGAAAAAGATTATTATTAGTTAGGTTATGTCACTAAAAGTCCCATTATCATGAATTGTGAACTACCGGGATTTGGTAGACGCTTATGCATATAATAAATACTATTTGGGGAAGATCAACCCAGTTCGCGCCTTGACGGTTGATCCCCGTCGTGCCACATTGATTGGTAAGCGAATTTATGTATGAGAAGATTTATATAAGCGTGAATATTGTAACGACACGCTGTTTTAGATGGGCAAAGGAATTACGGGTTAGCTACCCGATATATGTTATAGAAAAGTAACAATGTCATGCGGCTTATAATAATCCAATAATGAAAATACTGATATACGAATTGAATTATAATATATTGCCTGACTAGCAATACGGGGTCTTATTACTGATATTATGTTCGTGTTTTGGTTTTACATAACGAAATTCATATAACGGTTTTTATTTAACTCTATACAACGTTATAAAACGTATTGTATGATGTTTTTACAACAATGGTTTGTGTAATGGTTTTGAAGGCAAAAGCCTATATTATGATTTACGTATGTCTTTGGCCTATTTTATAGCCTACGACAAAGAGTTACACAAAATGATTTTTGGTAATGATTATATACCGATGATATATATATACTAATGGTTTTTATTAAACTCTATGGATTCACTCGGCGTTTTGCTGACTTTTAACATGTTTTATCTCAGGTACTTGAAGGTAATTCTCGGGAAGACGACAAGAATTTATGGCCCGCATTCAAATAAAAATTTCCATTCAAATGTTTTGTAAATTTGTATGACATACTATGATCTGAGGACCTATGTAATTTGATATTCATGAATCGAACATGCTTTATCGTTAAACGACGCGATTTTTAAGCGTTGTCTATGATTTGAGTAATGTGATATCCCGTAACACCAATGACTCGTCCGCTGATTCAAAATGTGAATATTTGGGGGTGTTACATAGATCAAGAGTCACAGTGAGTAGATCGTGAGTGGTGCTGATGTGTTATGATGGTGGCAGCGGCGAGGTGGTGACTATTGTAATGATGGCGAGGGGGTGGTGATGAGGTGGTGATGGCGGCTGATGGAGAAAGGTGGAGATTCCGGTGGTGTCTCGCTGGTGTGGTGATGGTGATTATCAAGAAGGTGGTGAGTAGATCTGGTGGCAGCATGATGGATGGTGATTGCAGGATAACTAGATCCGAACAGTAGGGTGAATTAGATTGTGGCGGATGTGATTGATATCGGTGACCGGCGGCGGTGGTGGTCGGAAAATATGGTGGCTGGGAAAGTTTATGTGTGTTTATTTTTAGGTTTAGGATTTGTTAGTTATGTGAAAGAAACCCTAATTTTTACTTATATATAACCTGAAACTATTAAAAACAAAATTAAGATGTTTAATAACTAAGGGTGGATTACGTAAATAATTTACTACATATTTCTTTTATGTTTGCTTAAATATGGCTCAAGACTCGTTCGAGTTCGATAAAATTTGATTCATTTTTCAAAATTCGCACCATTGGTTTTACAATAATTTTTCCAATAGACTTAGAGTATTTATACGACTTAAGTGTATAAATATTTTATGTGTTCATTTAAAAATATCAGTTATTTATCGATTATAATGGACATGTATCGTTTTAGAAAAATAACTCCACATTGAATATTCTCATACATTACTAAAATAAAAATATCAAATAATTTCATAAATTTTTTATCAAACGTTTCTATATAATTAAATATAAATTTAATTTGTATCGCGTTAGTTCTCAGATTTGTGCAGCCTTTAACAATTCACAAAATAAACTCTTGTTTTCAATTCAAGTAACTCTGATATCTCTTAAGAATAAATTATGATTCGGAAAATAGTATAATTTATTATTATTTAAAGCCTAGAGAATCCTTGGTTGTCACAACTGTTGTGTTAATAAAGTTTCAAGGGCTGTTTCTGACATTTCACAAACTATTTTACAAAGAGATTTAGGCCAAATTTGTTTGCAAAAACACAAGGGTCAAAAGTGACACTACCCTAAAGTGTAAACTTAAACATTGGCGCTAAACACTTTTCATTTACCAAATAAGGATTAAACATACTGTTCATCCAGCACCAACCCTAACCCATTCCAGATTTCGACATCCTCAATTTACTATTTTTCTAACACCCCAACATGCTCCCTGTGTCCACCTCATCACCCATGAGCCCCACTACCACCTCCCCTGCTAAAAAATTTTGAAAGATGACAATTTTTGGTAGAGATTCCCCATGGATCACGTCACATTACTTGTTGGCTACACAAAATGAACGAATAAGATAAACTTTTATACTGGCTACAACACATAGGCATGGTAGAATCACATGAGCTAAATTTGACCAAAGTTTCAAAATCGAGCATAAGGCTTCTTCAAGGGAAATATTGGCATCACATTAGATAGAGTTTTATGATTCTAGAAACCTCCTTATACTAGTCTCTACTACTTATAAAGGCTGTATATCAAATTTTGAAAAACTCTTCACTCTTATTAATAGTAGTTTTTCTCAATATTACCTTAATTACACTACTTATTCATCCAAAAAAAGAAACCACCAAGAATATTAGATATATGTCACAAAATTAATTTTTTATTTTCAAACTAACTATAGAATGTCTTAAACCTTTCTTTGGAATGTCAACTACACCTTTCTCATCAACTAAATCTTTTTATGCTTAACATTCATCACACAATAAAATCATAGCCGACCACTCTCTTTCTCTCTCTAAAAATCATAGCCGCCACTACAGCCACCAAATCAACTATTGCCATCATATTCTCCATTATCATGGTGATTGATGTTTCTGGTTGATGGTATGAGCCTAGGAGGTTTAGTACGCGGTTGTGTTTTTTGAACAAAATATGTTCTTTACTAGGCAGCCATGTTGATTGTTTCTTTATACGGCACCCATAGTAATTGTTTTAGCTTAAACAACCATGGTGATGTTTTTCTATACCCTAGAAACAAACCGTAATCCTGTGATAACCACCATCTCTCTTTCTCTCTAGAAATCACAACCGCCATCACATCCGTCTATTGGTGGTTTTGGTGGATGGTTTAGGTGATGTTGTCGGTTGTTGATGTGTGTTTGATGCTTTAACCGAGCCTCTCTCTTTCTATCTCTCTAAATATCACAATCCTCACCACAACCACCACATCTACTATTTCCACCATTATTAATGGTATTCTCGGCTGATGGTTGGGTGATTTCAATGGATTGATGGTTTTGATGGATGGTTTAGGTGATGTTTTTGGTTTCATTTTTGTACATGCAAGTTCATGGGGTGTTTTTTGTTTTCATGTTCTTTGGGTGGAGTATGATACACCAATATCAAGGTATTTTTTCCGTCTTTTCTTTATTCTCATTTACATGTGTATGTTTTTGTTTATATGTGTTGTGACTTATATCTTTTTGTTATTGTATTTTATTGTGATTGTTGCATTTGTGTTGGTTCCTTTTTTATTCTTTTGTCTGGCTAAACAAGAATGGCCTTGACCGATAACTTATAAACATTGAATATTTGTATGTTTTTATTACTTTTGTTAATTTTGGTAGATACTGTAATTAGCTTAAAATCCTTGATTTAGTTATGGGTTTTGTGAAAATTCAAGATTCTATTATGTGTTTGAATCTGATGTGATACATATTGGAAATGAAGCCAGTTGAGGAATTGGTTATATGCTTGAAAATGTTCTGAGGATTAACTATATCGTATATAAATTAGCAAATGGTATGTAGATAAATGATTAGTCACGATCTGTTAAGCCCTTAACAAGATACTTATTCTTATTAAATGTAAGACCATAGCTGATATGATTTAAGCGTTCCAATGTTTGGAGACTTCAGTTGCTGTTGCAACATTTTTATGCAAAATAGAAACTGTTAGTACTTACATTAAATCAGTTTAATGTACTTTGGCATTTAATTTAATTAGTAGTATGTTAATAAAGCTTAAATTTATATAATGGTTGTTTGGATCAACTTACTATATTTGGGAGCATAGAGGTGGTACCCCTAAACAACCCCTTGCCAAAGACCCAAACAACCATATAAAATACTTGTTTTGAGCAGCCGATCGTTAATAAGTGTGTAAAAAATATCCTTTTGCCACTAAAATCGTCGAAAAACAAGACCTAATCATGTGTTTAATATCATAAAAGTCGGAATTACACGTGATTTTGTGTTTTTGTGTTAAATAGGTACAAATGATCAAAAGAAGAGAAAACACGGGATTTCACAGTCAAATGTTGAAGAAAAGTCCAAAAAGAGATGAAGACAAAGTCAAAAGATCAAAAGTGTGCCGAAGATCACGAAACCCGGCAAAATCGATACGATTTGAAGAAAAGATCAAAATGCCAAAGATCAAGTCGTTTTATTTGAGGATTTAATATTTATGGAGTTTAACGGGCCAAGTGGGTCCCACATTTGGAATTGGGCCCAAAAGCCCATTATTGAGTTTAAGTTACTCACATTAGATTAGATGGCCCAAGCCCTTTTGCTATAAAATAATTGGATGGAAATGAATAAGTTGGGCCAAGCCCATTTGCTAAGCAAAGGTGAAACGGTTAAAAGTGAATAAGTAATTCACTTTGTAAAACCCTGGTCAACATTTATACCCGGTCAACACACATCCCACAACATACGTTTTATTAATAAACTACCTCTTACCCACACCTACCCAATCCCCACGTGTAACTCCTTTCTCACCCCACACAAATAAATAAAAAAAGTTACCCATCCACTTTATTTGACGACAATAACAAAGAAACAACCCTTACTGTTTATCCTCCCCCTCTCTCTCAAACACAAGCAGTCATCTCCAAACCCTAATTTTTACCATCATAAAATTAACCAACGAAAAATGGGGGTTTTACCCTTATTGGTTAATTCACACCAATTGGGATTAAATACCCATAGTTTTCGGAGTGAAGACTCACTTTTGGTCCTCATCTCAAATCCTACATGGCGAAATCCTTTGATTTGATTGGTTCCCACACGTTCCACAAACCCTCCCATCAATAAGATCAATCCACCTCACCCTCAAACTAGCACAACAAACACAAATTCTGCCATGCTGGCAATCCAAGTGATGCAAGAATGTTCTCAGCCATTAGATCAAGAAAATGAAGAGAGAGAAGAAGAATGATGGATTTAACGGATGTGATTAAAAGCTTACTCTCGAAGATTCTTGAAGAAAGCCCTTGGGGGTTGGCAATAAAAACCCCCTCATATCTGTAATTTGGCATGCCTTTTCTTTTAGTTTAATTTTTATTTTATGAAAAATAGTTTTAGGTTTTAATGTAATTTCTTTTATGAAGTATTGTACTCTGATTTTAATTAATGAAATTTAAAATTCCTGTTTAATTTTTTGTCTCGTTTAAAATTATTGCCTTATTATATTAAGCTTATTTTTGATTAAATAAATGTTAAAGTAAAACAAAAAGGTAATATTCTTTCCCCACTGGGAAGATATAAAAGAATATATATATATATATATATATATATATATATATATATATATATATATATATATATATATATATATATATATATATATATATATATATATATATATATATATATATATATATATATATATATATATATATATATATATATATATATATATATATATATATATATATATATATATATATATATATATATATATATATATATATATATATATATATTGTGTTCGGTTACTGTAACGTGTTTGAAGACGATGGTGATGATGGAGATTGGGTAGATAACGGTGTGTTTGTTTGTTCGGTTTGTTTCGGTTCACAAGGGGGTTCAGCGCCCACCTTCTACTCAAAGGAAATCGTCACTAGGTTTGTGTTCTTTTTATTTTATTTGTTAAGTTTAATAGATGGTTTAGGTTTGTAGTATTTGTTGAATCTTCTTAAGTTTTTAAGTTGTTCGGATCTGTTTGTTTCATTAAGATTTATGTTGGATTTTGTTTAGAAGTCTATTTTATCTGCTTGCGTAGTTCTTATTTGGATACTGTTTAAGTAGTGTTTGATTTTCTTATATAGCTTATCTGTTTGGATCTGTCTTAATTTTGCTCGACTGTTATTTATAGTTTTAAGTTATTCATTTTTTTTAGTTATCTGCATATATTATTCAGTTAATTTTCAGTTGGCATCGAATCTGCTTATTGAATTATAGCTTTTGTTTGACCTGCTCATTAGATTTAAGTTTAATTTGATTTTTTTTTGTTAGACTGCTATAGCTTATTTGATTTCATTTAAGATTTATAGGCTGTCTTGCTTATTCATTCGGGTTTAGGCTTAGTTGCTTTTTATGTTTAGTGGTTTCAGCTTATTTTATTTTCCTTATCTTTAGTTGCTTGCTTGTTTGTTTAGAAGTCTGTTTGTTTTTTTAATATTGCTGATATAGCTTATTTAGTTTACTGGTTTTGCTGTTAGCCACAGATACAATTTATCTGTGGTTCCAAAAAAAAAATAAAGTCCAAAAATATTAAGTAGCAAAAATTTGTCTCTGCCTAGATTCGAACCCTGGACCTCCTGTCCAGGAGTCATACAACATCACCAGTTGTGCTAGTACTCCATTCATGTTTATTTACTAGGCAATTAATTAATATAGGTTTATTTCAATCTGTTAGTTTCATTTAATTAGATTTAATTAAGTATTTTAGTTTTATAAATTTAAATTTAAAAACTTTTATATAAATTTCTTTTAATCAGTTTTTAAAAAAATACAAAAAGATAAAAATATATTTTATTTAATTACTTTTATAATCTTACGTTTTAGTTTTCAAATTAGTTAAAATTTCATTTAAAATTTTTAGTTTAAAATTAAGATAGTTTCATTTTAAAAATAGTTTATTTGTTTTTAATTAGTTTAAATTAGTTTTCAAAATTGTTTAAATAAGTTTTAATAGTTAATTAATTAGCTTTTATTTAAATAGTTTTTAAAAATACCAAAAAAATATAGTTACCAAAAACAAGTAATCTTACGTTTTAATCGGAAATCAATTCGAGTCGAGCTAGAGACTCGTGATAAATAAATCAAGCATCGTTTAACTAGGTTAGATTTTTACCTTTACCATCCTTTCCACCCTTTTTCACCTTCATCGTTTAACTAGGTTGTGATGTTGTGCAGGGACATGTGCTTTGATGATCTACTTTTGGTACTTTTGACGCGACCCGTGATCCCGTGTTCCCGTGTACCCGGTTCTATCAAAACTATTGTGATTCATACATGTATATAAATAAAATAAATAAATGTAATCACTTTAGTTGTCCCTTCCTTAGCTCGATTTTAAACAACGTACTCAATGTCCTAAGTGTAGGGGAGTTTATTCTCCCACATGCCTAAACATTGAGGACAATGTTTATATTAAGTGTAGGGGGACTTCTATCAAATTTTAGTGGACTTTTCCATGAATTTGACCCCATTTAACCGAAAAATTTAAAAATTTTCCAACGTTTTTCAAATTTTTGATCTATTTTGGCCTAGTAGTATTTTGTTTTATTTTCTTTCCTTTTGTCACTGCATCGTAATAATTTCCATCTCAAGAATAAAGTCAAAAATAAAATAAATGAATAAAATGGTTTTAACAAGTTTAGATGTCTTTGATATATTAGGCCCGTCGTGAATATTTTGACTCAACCCGAGTTTACTTATCCAAGTTTACTCTAGCTAGTATCCTTAACCATATGGACCTTAATTGGTTTATTAGGCTAAGCATCCACGAGTCTCATTCCTTGAGATTTTAAATTATGGAGAACGAGAGATGATAGAGTTGATAATAAGTTTAAGGGTTAATTTTTGCTTATATGGTTTTTGTAGCTCTTTCTTCCCGCTTGTATATTTATTTGCTTAATAAACGAGGATTCTTGCGGTGTAGATTCGATATCTTAACTCTTAGCCAAATATTTATTCTCCTTGTAATTAAAGCATGAACACATTGAGGGTGCTAGCGTTGTGGACTTCCGACTAAGGTGGCTCATAACCACTAAGTAGGAGGTATTCAGACCATGGGACCGCGGAATTTGGCCTACTATATATATCATAAATAAAGAAAGAATAAGATTAAAACATGACCTCAAGGAGCCTTGGGGTGTGGGTCATATAGCACGAACCTTGTCATTAGAGCCTTAGGGTGTATGGCATGGTAAGTGTTGAATAAAATTGATCAAAAAATCAATTCCCTCGTTTATCGTTCAAGGATCCTTAGGGTGTGGACAATAGACGGGGAGCATTTTTACATCTTAAAGAGCCTAAGGGTATATGATGTGAACTTGCTAAACTCCACATAAAATCTACATGACTTTGGAAGAATAATTAATAAGTAGTACTATTTGGCCAAATTTTGGGTCCAGGAATTTATTCCCCAAATCGTGTTAAATCATCCTTGATGTGGGCTTACTTTAATAACAACGTTTTTGAGGAAGAGGTTAGGTTTTGAGTGTCGGGTTTTCACCATTTGGCCTTCATTTTTGGAATAATAATTATCAAATAAGTCAAATGAGCCTACAGGTGAATGACAATCAATGAAATCTAGAGATACAAAGTAGGAATTAGAGAAAGAGTATTACACAATTATCTTATATAAGTGGGATTTAACTTGAGGACTTATGGTAAACAATGATCTCGTTTTTAAGCTTGGTATGGGGAACGTGAAACTTGAGGGTGATTAATATTCTTGACACCAAAGCCCTAATTCAAGTCTTGGATTTCTTTACGAGTTTCTTCCATCAAATAATTTCCAAGATAATAAATTGCATTAACTTTTGTTTCCTTTTAAGTTTTTATCTTTTCTTCATAGTAGTAGTAGTAATAGTAATAAAGGCCAAGATGGATTAATTATGAGAAAAATGTAACTTAATGCTTTAAAACTATGCATTGCATGGGGTCATTGCAATGGTCAAGTGTAGGGGATTTAATAAGTGTGTAAACACTTATCCTTTTGCCACTAAAATCGAGGAAAAACAAGACCTAATCATGTGTTTAATATCATAAAAGTCGGAATTACGCGTGGTTTTGTGTTTTTGTGGTAAATAGGTACAAATGATCAAAAGAAGAGAAAACACGGGATTTCACGGTCAAATGTTGAAGAAAAGTCCAAAAAGAGACGAAGACAAAGTCAAAAGACCAAAAGTGTGCCGAAGATCACGAATCCCGGCAAAATCGATACGATTTGAAGAAAAGATCAAAATGCCAAAGATCAAGTCGTTTTATTTGAAGTTTAATATTTATGGAGTTTAACGGGCCAAGTGGGTCCCACATTTGGGAATTGGGCCCAAAAGCCCATTATGGAGTTTAAGTTACTCACATTGGATTAAATGGCCCAAGCCATTTTGATATAAAATAATCGGATAGAAATGAATAAGTTGGGCCAAGCCCATTTGCTAAGCAAAGGTGAAACGGTTAAAAGTGAATAAGCAATTCACTTTGTAAAACCCTGGTCAACATTTATACCCGGTCAACACACATCCCACAACATACGTTTTATTAATAAACTACCTCTTACCCATACCTACCCAATCCCCACGTGTAACTCCTTTCTCACTCCACACAAATAAATAAATAAAAAACATACCCACCCACTTTATTTGATGACAATAACAAAGAAACAACCCTTACTGTTTATCCTCCCCCTCTCTCTCAAACACAAGCAGTCATCTCCAAACCCTAATTTTTACCATCACAAAATTAACCAACGAAAAATGGGGGTTTTACCCTTATTGGTTAATTCACACCAATTGGGATTCAATCCCCATAGTTTTCGGAGTGAAGACTCACTTGTGGTCCTCATCTCAAATCCTACATGGCGAAATCCTTCGATTTGATTGGTTCCCACACGTTCCACAAACCCTCCCACCAATAAGATCAATCCACCTCACCCTCAAACTAGCACAACAAACACAACTTCTGCCATGCTGGCAATCCCAGTGATGTAAGAATGTTTCTCAGCCATTAGATCAAGAAAATGAAGAGAGAGAAGAAGAATGATGGATTTAACAGATGTGATTCAAAGCTTACTCTCGAAGATTCTTGAAGAAAGCCCTTGGGGGATGGCTATAAAAACCCCCTCATATCCATAATTTGGCATGCCTTTTGTTTTAGTTTAATTTTTATTTTAAGAAAAATAGTTTTAGGTTTTAATGTAATTTCTTTTATGAAGTATTGTACTCTGATTTTAATTAATGAAATTTAAAATTCCTGTTTAATTTTTCGTCTCGTTTAAAATTATTGCCTTATTATCATCAGCTTATTTTTGATTAAATAAATGTTAAAGTAGAACAAAAAGGTAATATATATAAAAAATATATATATATTGTGTTCGGTTACTGTAACGTTTTTGAAGACGATGGTGATGATGGAGATTTGGTAGATAACGGTGTGTTTGTTTGTTCGGTTTGTTTCGGTTCACAAAGGTGTTTAGCGCCCACCTTCTACTCAAAGGAAATCGTCACTAGGTTTGTGTTCTTTTTATTTTATTTGTTAAGTTTAATAGATGGTTTAGGTTTGTAGTATTTGTTGAATCTTCTTAAGTTTTTAAGTTGTTCGGATCTGTTTGTTTCATTAAGATTTATGTTGGATTTTGTTTAGAAGTCTATTTTATCTGCTTGCGTAGTTCTTGTTTGGATACTGTTTAATTAGTGTTTGATTTTCTTATATAGCTTATATGTTTGGATCTGTCTTAATTTTGCTCGACTGTTATTTTTAGTTTTAAGTTATTCATTTTTTTTATTTATCTGCATATATTATTCAGTTAAGTTTCAGTTGGTATCGAATCTGCTTATTGAATTATAGCTTATGTTTGACCTGCTCATTAGATTTAAGTTTAATTTGATTTGTTTTGGTTAGACTGCTATAGCTTATTTGATTTCGTTTAAGATTGATAGGCTGTCTTGCTTATTCATTCGGGTTTAGGCTTAGTTGCTTTTTGTGTTTAGTAGTTTCAGCTTATTTTATTTTGCTTATCTTTAGTTGCTTGCTTATTTGTTTAGAAGTCTGTTTGTTTTTTTAATATTGCTGATATAGCTTATTTAGTTTACTGGTTTTGCTGTTAGCCACAGATACAATTTATCTGTGGTTCCAAAAAAAAATTAAAGTCCAAAAATATTAAGTAGCCAAAATTTGTCTCTGCCTAGATTCGAACCCTGGACCTCCTGTCCAGGAGTCATACAACATAACCAGATGTGCTAGTACTCCATACATGTTTATTTACTAGGCAATTAATTAATATAGGTTTATTTCGATCTGGCAGTTTCATTTAATTAGATTTAATTAAGTATTTTAGTTTTATAAATTTAAATTTAAAAAGTTTTATATAAATTTCTTTTAATCAGTTTTAAAAAAATTCAAAAAGATAAAAATATATTTTATTTAATTACTTTTATAATCTTACGTTTTAGTTTTCAAATTAGTTAAAATTTCATTTAAAATTTTTAGTTTAAAATTAAGATAGTTTCAATTTAAAAATAGTTTATTTATTTTTAATTAGTTTAAATTAGTTTTCAAAATTGTTTAAATAAGTTTTAATAGTTAATTAATTAGCTTTTAATTAAATAGTTTTTAATTAGTTTTTAAAAATACCAAAAAAATATAGTTACAAAAAACAAGTAATCTTACGTTTTAATCGGAAATCAATTCGAGTCGATTTGTGGAACGAAAATAAATCTAAAAAGAGTTTGCAAAAATCTATACATTAATCTTATTCAGTTTTGGTTTCTTATTCCAAGGTTAAACTAGAGGATGCTAAATCATTTCTTAGGAGATTTTATTCAAAAACATGAGGTTCGTTTTTAGTTTGCTCGAAGTGAAATTTTAGTACGTTAGTATCCATATTTTTGTCTGTTATCTTTCCTTGCTAATCTTGGAATCAAGGATGCTAGATTAAATGTCAAGTCTAATATGAAAGGGTTCTTACATGGAAAACGATACAATCCAATGGAACAAAATAAATACCACGTCACATAGATTTTACTAACCATGAGAATGTTTAGGTTTAGTACGCCTGGACCACAATCAAATGATGTTTTCAAATGGATGTACAATTTTAGTATGATTATATAAATAACTATTTAAACTCTTAAATAAATAAAATTTGAAAGTATCAAGTATGCTAGCAACTAAGTTTGCATTGCATTGCATTGCATTGTGTTTCGGTGCGGAGGTTTAGTTACTTCATGAACTTCATATTCTCACTTTCATTTGAATGGTAATGTGGTTATGGCTAATTCTATGCATTTTAATGATACAGTTACTTTGTATATATACGGGTCACTTAATCATGCTTTAAAACCGCAACTTCTATGAGTGATTGTGTCGATTTAAGTACCAAAGAGCCTTGATGTTGTACTAAAGTTAGTTTTTGACAACCAGTTTCTCACACTTACTGTGTGCTTAAATTGGTGGATTTTGTTGCTAAAATGAGGGCTAACATGGGGTGGTATGGATGAGCTTGAGGTGCTAAAATGGGTGTCGGAGGTTAAGTTTTAGTTGGTAGCTGAAGTAGGGGCTTAAATGGATGCGCTTGATGCTGAAATGAGGATGGGCTGTGATGATCCTTTGAGTCTATTGTGTTGCTATGAAAAGTGGAAGGATGGCAGAATACGAGAGTTTCTCAATAAGCAACCTCCATGACCACGACTCCGACCATGACATCAATTAATCTGAGCTATGGCCCGTCAAAGTTGCTTTTATACCTTCGGCATATGCTACTTAATACCTCTGCCCGTTCGTATGCCACGTCGTGTTAGCAGCCATGTCGGGTCGGATACCGTATATCCAGTTTCGGCTTTTTGTGTCAGAAACAAGTGTGAATGGTAAGCTCATTTTGATCCAGTAATGTGTTTAAGATGGACATCTTATGTGTGGCTGCATAAGCGAACAATCACTTTATGATAATTGTATCTGATGTTATCCGTTAACATATAATTCATTTAAAAACACCATCCTAAATTCAGAATTTTGTGTAGGTGCGTGGATTTTTAAGTGACCACGTCGTAATGGAAAGAAAAGAAAATACAAGCATTGTTGTGAAGATGGAAATATTTCTATTTTCCGAGTAACCACTGGTAATTGTTTTTATCGCTTTAGAACCTTAGTAAATACCTTCTATTGATTCAATACCGCATCATATTCCTTTGTCTAAAAGACATTTTAGACGATATAAATCCAGTGAAGTGCCTAAAAGACATTCTTATGGGACAGATAAAGGTTTCCAGACAGATCTTGGGAGAACATGAATCTTCGGGTGGTGGTAGTAAGGGGAAGGCAGTAGATCGGGCAAGTCAGAGACAAGGTATGTAAACTCAAAGCAGTGTTACTTATTTCTTTGTGGAAGATCAGACGTAGAAACCAATTTCCAAGTAACCTCGGGTAATTCTTTTATCACTTAAGAACCTTAACAACTACCTTATGTTGATTCAATACTGCATCATGTTCCTTTGCCATGATTTTATATTTAAAGGGTGTTTCGAATTTCAATTTTTTCTATGTGATCGATTATTTATGGCTAATAAAGCAACTTCAAGTGATTAGATGAAAGAAATTGTGTTAGATTAAATGAGATGAAAAAATGAGTTTTCTTTACCTCATTTGCTGATCTAAACCTCTTGATTAGTGCAAATTTGAATGGAATTTAGTAATTGCTATTTGGTTAGGCTAATAGTTTTTCATAAAACTCCATTTTTGGACCTCATCCTTTTATGATTATTTTGTACTTTATATATTCTTTAAATACAGTTTGGAGACTCATCATGATTTTAACGCATAAAAGTTCACTTTCTTAAATCTGTTGGAACTGGATTATATGTGATTGATTTGAACCTCCGGTTGTTACATTACAGTTAAGCGAGAAGGGAACGTATTTTCTAAAAGAGAAGTACTTTGTTTGGACGCTGAGTATGTGGAAACGCATGATATTTTTGCTAGCTTTAATTGTACTGATGCAAATGTATCGGCACCTTATGATAGTCACGATGAACCGTCTAATTGATAGAAAACCAATTCTGCCCAGATGTGTTCGGGTTACTGCCAGATCTCTTGATACACGTGCTTTTTATCTAGAACCATACACCTTAGTCTCTCGACTTTTTGCAAATTTCATTATTAGTCGTTTTGTCATTTGTCATTTGTCATTTTTTCAAGCTGGATAGTAATTGGGAAGTAAAAGTTTACTGAAGTAATAAGCAGTTTCTCAATCATTCTTTTGATCTTGGATGTAGGAACGATAAATGGTTGCTCAAGGCGTTATAGCTGTTGTGAGGAATGAAACTTAAACGGCTTTTCTTACACAAGCTGCTTTCGGTCCACATTCTTTTAAAAAGAGGACACCAAGGAAAAAGCTATTGGATGTCGTGGTGCAGGTGATTCTATTTTCGAAAGTTACTGTGTGTAATGCATATATATCGTTGGCTGATATGTAGTGAAACAGAGGAAGCATAATATGTGGTAATACTTTGTTTAGGCTACCCACTAACTTATAAAGCATATAGATACATTTTCTAATATCTTTAAGCACATAAAGCATAAACATTGATTTCGGTTGGCTAACAGGTTGTGGTGAAATAGGCGGATTTTAGTATGATCAAAATGCGCATGGCCGAGAAGAACAAAGTGTTGAAGTATTTTTATAATATAATTGTGTCGTTCTACATATGTTATACTCTACTGTTATGGACATATCTAATTTAAAGTTTCTAACGATATGTCTCTTGGTCTTGATGTAAATTTGTTTGACGTCTTACTATTACGACTTGAATATTATACGTGTCATTTGTTGCGTTAAAATAAAATGTTTCTTATAACGCTTCTCATATTAAATTTTTTGACTAAATGGTTATATTGCATTGTCTTTCATGGGTATCAGACCAGGTGGCCATCATAGTTCTTCAAGCGCCCATTCTTAAATTGTGTAGATTTCATATTACTAGGCAGTTTGTTTGCTGCAACAAGACCGTTTGACAATGAACTCAGCGGTGCCGAATTCAGCAAACAAATGTGGAGGCTAGGTTGGCTTAACGGAAGGTTACCATATTATAGTAGTATGTATAGTGAATATGATCCGGAGAATCTAACATCTAAGACGGTTGTTTTAAATGTAATAATGGAATTAAGGAACATAGATTATTGTCCGTTTAAAAAACTACATACTCGACGCATATACACTTTTGTACCAGAGTTTACGGTTTATGGGAATAAAAGGGCAAAGTGTCGAAAGTTATCATTATCATTGCTCTTGATCATCCTTATTCAACTAATCAGCTTTCAGTTATGCTAGAGGCCAACAGGGTTAGAAAAACTTCGAGATATAATACTCGTAATACTGGATCAATTATTTCAAATGATACTTTAAAAAATTAGCCTTTTATAAAACAATATTACTCCAAAAATTGTATGTTTCTCGTATGTCTTGAATAGTGGCCAACATGGTTTTGATTAACAAAACCCTAAAAATAAAATATCAATTGATAAATATGGATGTGCTTGGTTTAAAGCAAAAACTATCCATGGTTACTCAATATATCGTTTTCTAATTAAGTTCTTGATACGGAGTAGAATGCAACGATTATGAATTCAAACATTTAATTCACGGTCATGGGTTGAATCATCGTGTCACGATTTTAATAATATGATCAACCTGGTGGAGTCACCGTGTCACAGATTTGACAACCGGTTTAATCCATTCAAATCACTGGGCATGAATTTGATAACTGGTTCAACCCAACCGAGTCATCGAATTACCTATTAGACCACCGAATCATATTTCCTTAATTATATGTCGTTAGGTAATTCTGCCGTTATGCACGGATAATCATCTACGCAACTCTTTCACTCTAAACACAATTAAATTTAGTTTTGCATGATGTTAAATACAATTAGATCAATATGTGAAATTTTGGATCTTTATTTTATCAAAACATGTACTTTCCACAACGGTTATAAATGGATCTACATGAGTCAATTGAGTTAATGGTTCTGATTTGACGCTCGAAATTAGATATTTTAATTTATTTTTCCGCTTTATCCCATGGTGAATCAAATAATTTTTCACATACTGTCCTGAATGTTATACGAAACACTTACAGCAATATTACATCTCGTTAATTACATGATATTTGATTTAAGTCTTACTAGATGGTTTTTATATTAATAGAGATATATGCTTCTTTGAGAATTTACCTAAAGTTAAATTATTGTATGTTACGATACGTTTCATTACATTTTAGTCTTACTTCGAAATATGGTATCGTTAATTATCCGCCATCAGAAAATTTCGCACCTATGCGCGGGTATTCGTCTAGTTTATATAGGACATAGATAGCAGCTTATGAACTTGTTCCAATTCTTGTATTTTAAACTTTTCAAAACTTAATGTAGTGAAATTTTTAAACAATGCAATGAATTATGTTCCATTTAGTTATTCTGTCTTTTAAATTTCATCCTTTTACTTTAAAGTAATTTTCTTTTAGTTTTATCAAAAAGGTTTTGAGCGAAATTAGCTACAAGTTCTTAATAAGCCCTAGCTGACGACTATAGGCTTATTAAGTTTGGTTATAGCCTATGTTACTCTTACTTGTCCTTTGTTTCACTTGCAAGTTTTTCGTTGCAAAAGGATTTCTGAAAATGAGTTCAATTGTTTTATTTATTATCCTAGCTGTAGCATAAGCTTGGAATAAGCTTGACTGAAAATCCATCTTATTCTTTAGGTTGTACCACTTGTTGTTCTTTGTTCATGTTGTGATAACAGGTCTCATAGAAGAAGTAATTTCATTCCTTCTTTTTCTCTTGGGTTCTATTCTAGACCTACCAACCAAGAGAGCTATATAAGCTAACTCCATAAGCTCCCATAAGCTCCTAAACCAAAAGGAGGTTGCACCAGTTGCTTAACTTAGCCTGTATTGTAGGTCAAGTAAGGTACACTTTGAACTGACTAAGTTCAATTGGTTTTAATCTATCTTATTTTTTCCTTGGTAATTTGGTGCTTATGTGGTTACCAAATTGAGTTTTAAGTTGCTTGCTGTTGATTATAGCTTATTTGATTGAGTTGAATTTTTGTTTCATTTTATAACTCACTTAATCTTGTGCCCTCGTTGTAATTGTTAGCTGATAAGATTTAAAATGGTGTTTGGGTGTGATTGCTTAGTACTAGTTGACACCTAGAAATAGGTAACTTCTAGCCTACACAACTTTATTAGGTTAATCTTAGTCGTAATCATTTGTTTTATTCATGTGTTTAGTATAGAAATTTTAATTTTTGTGTATTACTTATCTCTACAAATCTTGTTTGATTTCATGTTTTCTTTTGTTGCATGATATCTGACAAAGCAGTTAGAGTACATGATATGTCTAGTATGATGATTGTTATTAGAAGCTTGATTTGAGATTAGTTCATTTCCATATTTGTGCCTTTTATTGGTCACACATTAGCTAAGAGTTAAGGGACTTAAGATTTGATTTAGGTTATAACTTTTAGTTTGTGATTAGATTTAGGGTTGAACTACTCTGTTTGTGGTTATTTTGGTAGATTACATCTTATTAAGACTTGTAGGATAAGCCAAAATCTACCCTAGGACCTATAACAAGGTTGTTATACCCACTGTTGGCATTAGGACTTTAAATTTTTTGCATTTTAGCTTATTTTCCTTGAGTTTGTGTTTGTGTGATTAATTTGGTGTGCTATTTGTACTGTTGAACTGCTTTATGCATTTTATAAAACCGATAAGCCCAACTGGATTATCTAGCTTATTTTGTCCAAAAAACAAGCACTCTGTCCAAACAAGGACCTACGTTTTTGTACTCAAAACCACCATCACAACACTCACAAAATTCTTGGTTTGATTTTCTTTTCATTTTGTCAAGTTTGACTTTCTGTTCAAATTTGTACAAAACTGGCCATTTGGCTTATTTGAATTTTCTTGCTTATTTTATCAGTCAAATACTATAAGTTTGTAGTCAATCTAATTTTTTCCACATTATTTACTAGTTTGTAGCTCAGTTTTAAATTTGGTTAGCTTTTTATTAGAAAACCAATAAGTTAGCTTTTCACAAAAGTGTTTATTGGCTTATTCAGCTTTTTTTATTTAGCTTTTTGGAGTTTTTCCTTTTCTAAATTCTTAGTTAGATTATTTCTAAGCTTTTTGCCAAAAATCAGGTTTTATGGTTGCTTAAAACCCCAAATTGACTATTTTGTCTTTTTGTGGATTCTAGTTTTTGCTTATTTTGAGCTTAATAGTTAAGCTTTTTCAAAAACACTTTTTGCATTATTTTTATAAGTCCAAAATAATGAGGTTTGCCAAAAGTTAGGCAATAAGCTTGAGTTTTTAGTGTATTGGGCTTATTAGGCCCAATAAGGTAGCTTATAACTTATTGCTGGCTTAATGGCTTTGATTCAGCTTTTCGGCCTTTAGAAAATTTGTTCAGAATACCTTTTTTAGTCCAAGTATTGTTTTAGATTTTTAAAATTCCAAAATTTTTGTTATTGGACCAAAAAGCCTATTAGTTGTATTTTTTTCACTTTGGGCCTGTTTTACAGCCCATTAAGGTTTTTAATTATTTTTATATTTATTTTTGGTTTATTTAAGTAACTTTAAATTATTTTTCAAGTTTTTAAATTTTTTTTATATTTTTTAATATTTTAATATTATTTTGTCTCGATTTGCGTGCCCACGTAATTCGTCTTAGTTTTAATCCGTCGTAGTGTAGTTTAATCTTTACTTTTCAAACTTTTATTTTCCAAAAACGTACTAATCCAAACACGTATTATTATCACATAACACAAACCTCCTCGAAGAACGAATCCGTGGTTTTTAAATAGACATTCGTGATTTTCCTAAATCGTGATTTCCCCGTATTCATATACTACACCCTAATTTCTACATCATTTATTTAAAAATTTCTGTCACTTAAAAATAAAATTGAGGTTTAAGAAATTTATAAATCCTTGATCACATAATTAGGTAAAAAACTTGTTTATTCATACCTTAAGTGATTGTAGATGGAATGGAAGATACTTGAAATCAAGAATTCGATATTCGTTGTTTTTGCTAAATGCGTGTTTTTATATTTTTTCGTAATCAAAACAAAGCGAGACTGAAAAAATGTAAAGAACGTTTTTAGACATCATTGCATTAACAAATTTTATTTTATTTGTTAGTGTGTCTAGGATAATAATTTTGTCTAAACTGTCTAATATAATGAATAGTGAACTTGTGATGCCCACTACGGTTGAATAGTGAGTGTGGATGAGTTGAAATAATACGAAAGAGAAAGTTGAGGTGGCGATAATATGGATGATGAGTTTTTCCCTACCACTCCTTTTAGCCTAATAATTGTACCGTTGTTACTGTGTCATGTTACCACTGTTTTTCTCACTGTTTATGTTTTTTAAAACCCGCATAAAATACCTAAGAACATTAAATACATGAAAACACGGATTAATTAAAACTTTATAATTAATTAATATACGACACATATCATGAACATTAAATAAACATATACAAGCATTATGTATATTATTTATTTATTTACGACAAATATTACGTATGTACATTAATACACGATAAGTATTTACGTATAATACTTAAAACACGACAAGGATTTAAAACACGAACACACACGATAATTATTTAAAACACGAAAAACGATACATATATATATATATAAATATATATATATATATATATATATATATATATATATATATATATATATATATATATATATATATATATATATATATATATATATATATATATATATATATATATATATATATATATATATATATATATATATGTTGATCCCAAACTTAGATCGATTTAGCTTTATGTATACGAGATTAGATCAAGCAATACACTTAGAGAAACATTTGTATATGCTTATGATTTTAAGAGTTATGCGGAATTTAACACTTAACCAAGAACACACAATGATATAAACAAACTTTCACTTTGATTATCAATATCAAACTTGCTTACAATGAAAGTAGTTTACGAATGAAAACTTATATCAAACATTAACCTAAAGGTCTTCTTTTATAGACATAAGAAGCCTTGTACAATAATCTACGTATCAGCTATTCTAGGTAAAGATAAATATAGAAAATACAATGTTGTTCCTATCTTTAGTAGAACTATTCTAGAATACAATAAACGCGTAGAGTATATCTTCCTATCAGTGCTTGTCTTCAGTGTGTCAATGCTTGACTTTATCTTGTCAACGC
The DNA here is from genome assembly GCA_025667525.1 of Glebionis coronaria. NCBI lineage: Eukaryota > Viridiplantae > Streptophyta > Magnoliopsida > Asterales > Asteraceae > Glebionis > Glebionis coronaria. Next base: position 916,980 of record JANFOE010000159.1, read on the forward strand.
TTGAGCTGTCAGCGCTTGTTTTGTTCTTGTCAACGCTTGTATTACTCTTGTCAGCGCCCAAGTGATATGGCCTTAATTTATTCCCAACAATCCTCCCCTAAACATGATATCCACTCTTATGATCAAGTTTCCGAATAAGCATTAAGGCCTAGGAGGAATCTTACAAACCTTCTCATATTGATAATGAATAAATCTAATCAAATCTTTTGCCACGTCACTTGAATAATCTATTTCCAGCTGAGTGTCCTTCATCTTCTCCAAAATAGCCTTGGATATGAAATACTGACCATCCACAAGTAGATACTCAACAAACTTTGTAGAACTCAAATGGTAAACACCAGCAGCTGAATATAACCTCCATTGAAGACCACTGAGGTCATCTTCAAGATCCTTCCAAACAGCAGGATCCTCATCTTTTGGTCCACACATTCTTTTGAATGTGGTCCAAAGTTTTATTCCATTAGCTGAAGTTGGTGCTTCAGCCTCATACTTGGTCTCCAGCAACCTCCAAAGGTCCACCAAGTCTTCTCTATCACAACTTGCAAACAAAGATATGAGAGTGGTAAAAGTGTGTACCTCTTTGCCATATCTGTCAATCCTCCAGAACCCACATTCATCTTCTTCATAGCTCACAATTGGGTTCCTGGAATCTAATGGTAACACTTGCACCATATCTGAAGCTTCTAAAGGTGAGAGCTTGAGGCTCTTTCTGATGACAGCTTCACTTGGATATAGTGGATCCATATCTTTGGGAAACTCAAATGAAATTCCCTTCTTCACTAGCCTGGGAACAATCATAGCTTTCTTGAGTTCCATTTCTTCTGCAAGTTCCTCCTTTCTTTCATCTGAAAGAAGTCTGAGAGTGTTTGCTTCCTGCACTCTCTCCCAAATGGGATAAGCCCTGTTTTCCAACTCATCAAATGTCAAAGCCTTCAACTTCTGATATGTCCATCCAACTCTATGACATCTGAGCAACATAAAGTATAGCTCCCTTCTATCCCTTTTCAACTCTGAGAGAATATTACTTGCCTTGTGTTTCAAAATTACCTGGCAATCTTTCTGAACTCTAAGAAGAATCTCGAAACCCCATTTGATCTGAAATGGTCAAGTCTGGATTCTCCATGCATCTTTCATCCCAAGCATTGTACATTTGAACCACCTCTGGCATGTCAAAGTCAACCTGCAATTTCAATTCTCTCAGCTTCTCCTTGGCCAACTCATCACCATACTCAAGTATTTCTGGTTCTATAATCATCACACTTGAGTCTGAGCTAGCTCCATCACTTTCCTCATCTGAAGTCACAACAAATGGTGACTCTTTTATCTCCTTTTTATCCTGTTCCAAGATTTGTGCAGCTAATCTTCTATCAAACTCAACTTGAGCTGCATCCTTTGGAACAATCTCTTCTACCAATATACCCTTACCCTTATCTGATGGTGCAATGGTTGGTAAGGTAGATGGTGATACCTGTGTAGAAACCTCCTTGATGATAGATGATGACTGGGATACATCACCTTCATGTGCAGGTCTGTCAACGCCCAATTTTGTCCTATCAGCGCCCAAAATATTTCTGTCAGCGTCCAACTCTTCCTTGTCAACGCCCAAATATCTCCCCTCAGCGCCTTGTGTAACCTCTCTCAACATAGCTGTAAATGATAAATTTAAGTTGGTAGGAGAGATTAAGGACGTATCAAAACCTGTTTGTTTCTTCAAAGTTGTAAGGGCCTCAGCAACATCCATTGATTGACCATCATGACTGCCCTTATCACTTAGATTTATTGGATCTTCCTCCCCTTTGAAAGATTCCTCCATACCCCTCCTTGCACTAGCACTCTCCAAAACAACAATCCTCTCCCTCAATTGCTTGAGTTCAAGGCCTTGTGAGCTGACAACTTGTACTAAGTCTGCATTTTGCTTTTGCAAGCTAATGCAGACTGCCGTCAATTCCATAAGAGTCATTGGTTCCAGTCTGCCCTCTTCTAAAATGGGGATTTGACCTCCCAAGTCAGATTCATTTGGCAAGGATGAGGACTTAATGATGGTGGGACTGCCTTGGCCAGCATCTAAGCCAGAACCAATAGTCCCAGCCTCATCCAGGTCACCAGCCACATTTGTGGTGGTGGTTCTCTCTGCTACATGGCTAGGACCACCAGAGGAGAACACTCCAGTAGTCCTTTGGCGTTTCATCAACCTATATTCAGGGGGTGTGGAAGATGGTGTGGAAGAATGGGTGGATGTGGGTTGGTTAAGGGGTGTTTGGGTTTGTAAAGGTTGTGTGTCAGCGTTGGAAATAGGCACAACAACGCCAACATTTGATGTGTCAGCGTTGAAGGAAACTTGGTCAAGTTGCATTTGTTCAGGTGAAGGTAATGGTTCAGGAATTGGATCAAGTGGTGGTTGGGGATCAATTGGTGGTTGGGGGTCTGGTTGGGGTTGTGTTGCTGCAATAACAGCAAGCATAGCTTGGGTCAAAGGTAGGTCACGATGGGGTGGTGAATTCATCTTCATAAAAATAGCTTTCTTTTGCTCAGGGATCTTATAAAAATCATTATGATCCCTCGTGCAATAACCTTGGACATCAAAAACCATTTGTAGAAAACAGGGTTAAGCTAAAGTCATTTTATTCCCCTTGTTTTTACACATCCCCTCAAAAATCATTTTAGAATAATTAAACTTTTGCCCTGTTGTAATGCACACAATAGCACTGGCAATGGATCTATTAATCTCATTGTGTGCAGTGCATTTGGGACTCAAACATTGAAGGAGGACATGTATGAGGTACTTCCAGGCTGGGGGAAATTCCTGCTTATGATACTTGTTTAGAGTACCTTCATCAGGAAAAGGATATCCCAAAGCCCTAAGCCCTTGTTCTATTTCATTTATGGGAAGAATGGCTATACCATCAGCATCATCAAGATGCAAGGCTTGGCGTACCAAAGCCTCAGTAACCACCCAAGGTCTCCCATGAACAATAGAAGTCAATGTAGTCACTCTATTAACTGTTGAGGAACTAATAGTGTTCCAAAACTGTTTAATATGTGTGACTGGAATGAGTAGTGCATGAGAAAGAGCATACCTTAATGGGGATGCGTTCAAATACGCCACCATTTGTGTGTATTGAGGAAACAGAGCATCATCAGCTTCAAGATACGCAATCATGTTGTGTTGAGACCTGAACCCCAATTCCAATTCTGATGGTTTAAACTTGGGAGCCTAAAACTAGAGATTTTGTATGCCCTTTTAAGATCTATTATCGTTCCTCGACTCACCCGAATTGATTACCGATTAACGTTTCGACTTACTTTGTTTTTGGTAAACGTAAGATTTTGGAATTATAAACTAAATCTATTTAAAATTAAAAACTAATTTAATTAAAACTATTTTAAAACTAATTTAATTTAAAAAAAAACTAATTTAAAACTAATTGTAAAATAAAACTATTAGATCTAAATTCAAATCTAATTTTAATAAGACTAAAGAAAAAAACTTTTGATTAAAACTATTTCTAATTTAAAACGAAACTAAATTAATTGGAAACGATTTAAATGAAAAAAAAACTAACTAAAGTTTAGAAACAAAAACAAATTTAAAATTATAAAAGTAAATAAAATATTTTTTTATCTTTTTTTATATTTTTATGAAAACTGAATAAAAGAAAATAATTAAGAAAAACCCTTATTTAATTAAGTAAACTAAAAACTAGTATTTAACTAATTAAAATAAACTGCCAGATTCTAAACTTCCTATATTAATTAAATTGTGCATAAACAAACACAAATGAGGGTGCTGGCAGAGTGGTTAAGGTGTTTGGCTCCTGGACAGGAGGTCCAAGGATCGAGTCTTGGCAGAGACAAAATTGCTAAACATTTTTTTTGGACAGTGATTCAAACTGGACAATTGGTTCAGTTTTTCTTTTAATCAAATAAATCAGCAAATAACACCAAATAAGCCACACAGCCAAAATAATGGAATAAGCTAAAAACAGAATAAGCAGGATCCAAATAAGCTAACAAGGATAAAAAAACATATAAGCTGAAAATCTAAAAAAAACAGTTAATAAAAGCTAAATAGCAATCTATCTATTACTCAAATAAACAAAAGTCCTAATAAGTAAACTAACAAATAACTAAATAAGCATATGAGAAAAAAAACAGTAAAGCAAATAAGATAACTAAACAAGCCAAACAATAAGCGATTACAGCAGATAAAAAAAATTCAAATACCCAAAACAGAAAATTTTATCAATTCAAATCAAATTTAAGATAAACTGAAACAATTAAAACATAGCAGAATTTAACAAACTTAAATAATCTAATCAAACAAACATAAAAATAACTAAATAAGATTAAACTGATGAAAATTAAAAAGAGTGTAAGAACCTTTTTGTCGAAAATCGTTGAGATGAAGGCGGGCGCTGAACCCCCTTGTGAATCGAATCAAACGCACCCCCTTATCGTCAACAAACCTCGAACCAAACACTCCTTTGAACCAACTAAGTTGAACCAAAAAATGATGCAGTAACAGTACCCCTATTTATTATTTTCCAGTGGGAAAATAATTCACTTTCTTTTATTTTATATTTTTTTTTATTTTTTTTTATTTTTTTAATCCGAATAATAAACCAACAGTAACTTAAACAAAATTAAGCAGTTCCAAGATTTAAATAAAGCTTGACAGGAAAATTAAATTGAGACAAGATTTAATAAAAAAGAACTTTAATTAATAATAAGAAATTACATTACTAAAAATTAAAAATACAAGAACCTAATCTATTTTTCTGAAAATTAAATCTATTTTAACCTACTCCTAATTAATTAAATAAAACTGAAAATAAAGAAAAAGCTTGATTGATTACAAGATGTGGGTGGGGTTTTTATAGGCAACCCCTCAAACCATTTTGATTCTCCTTGGTGCCTACGACATGAAATCTTGGCCGTTCTTCTTGTTTCTCTTTCTTCATTCTTCAGATCAACGGTTGTAAATGTTCTTGCCCACGGATTGCCACGTTGGAATGATGTGAGGACCACTGATGGTGGATCTTGCGATTTTTTTGGGGGATTTAATATCCCTTGGTGTGAATTATTAATTAAGGGAAAAAGCCCCAATAATCCTTGGGTAAATTTGTTATAGGAAAATTAGGGTTTTGGCTGTGAAAAATAATGGTGGAGAGAAAGAAGGAGATAACTGAGTGGGTGAATGGGTTTTCTTAGTTTTTATCGAAAATAAAAGAAAGAGTGTTTATTAGGTAATACGTTTGACTGGGGTGTAGGGAAATGGGGAGGGTATAAGGTAAAGAAAAAACGTTTTTATTATTGTGGGGGTTGGGAAAAATGCTTGTAATGTTGGGACACGTGTGGATGGGGTAGGGTAATAAAAAAAAATTGCGTTTATTTAAAAACTGAATGGAACGAATGTTTGTGTGAGGTAGAGTGTACGGTAAGAGTTATTTGTTTTGGAGTGTAATGAAAACTGAATTGTTTTATAAAGTAAAACGTGTGGGTGAGAGACCAGGTGTTTAAATTGTGTGAGGTAACAAAATTTGAGGTGAAAGTCAACACGTTTTGAAATAATACGTGTGTATTAGGAGTGAAAGCTTTGACCGGGTTGAGTTAAGTTTGACCAAGCCACAAACTTGCAAATCTATTTTCATTCCACCGTTTGTTTCTTGCTAAGCCATTTGGGCTTTTGGCCCAATTATTATCCATCCCATTTTTCTCAATGTTTTAGCCAAATGGGCATCTTGCTTATTTTGTAAATAAAATATTTCCTCAAATGGGCTTTTGGGCCCATTTACCCAATTGTAGGACCCACTAATCTCGAATATCTTCCAAAAGATTAAATTCGCTTAAAACGAACTTGATTTCGGCTCTTTGGTCTTTACTTCAAATCGTATCGATTTTGTCGGGTTTCGTGATCTTCGGCACACTTTTGATCTTTTGACTTTGTTTGCGTCTCATTCTTGACTTTTCTTGAACATTTGACCGTGAAATCCCGTGTTTTCTCTTCTTTTGCTCATTTGTACCTATTTTAATACAAAAACACAAAACCACGCGTAATTCCGACTTTTAAGACATTAAACACATGATTAGGTCTTGTTTTTCCTTGATTTCAGTGGTAAAAGGATAAGTGTTTACACACTTATTAAATCCCCTACACTTGACCATTGCAATGACCCCATGCAATGCATTATTTTAAAGCATAAGATACATTTTCCTCATAGTTAATCCATTTTGGCCTTTATTAAAATATACAATTACTACTACGATGAAAAGATAAAAACTTTGAAAGAAACAATTTATTACTTGGAAATTATTAGATGGGAGAAACTCGTAAAGAAATCTAAGACTCGAATTAGGGCTTTGGTGTCATGAACATTAATCACCCTCAAGTTTCACGTTCCCCAAACTAAGCTCAAAAACGAGATCATTGTTATTACAAGTTAGCACAACTAACACTTGCTCATGTGGTTTAGTTAATCACTTAGACCCCCTTATTCCTATGGTGTATCTCTTGTATTTTATTTTTGTCTGAAATGATCACGAGGATGCATTTTTGACTTATTTCGATAATGTATTAAGGTCGGAAATAAAGTGGGACGATTTAATCAATAGTTAGCTAAAGGACAAAATCTTTTAAAACGGCTTCTCGAAACCTCATAAAGTTCATATCTTGGCATAACTCGTTTCACGATTTGAGACCTTTCTCGGACCGATATTTGGCTTGTACTTCAAACTTCAAATCTTGAGAGACGATCTTGAAATTATGGTCTTCTCTTCATTTTGGTATACATCTTCATAAGGAGTGAAAGATGCTTCAAACGTTGACCACGACTTCTTCATTTATCCTCTTCTTTATTTAGGATTTTGATATACAACGATCCGCCTCCTTTTCGGACTTGGATCTATTTATCCTCATACCTTGTTAGGGTCTTTTTGGATAGATTTCTCCATGATCTTTAGGGGAGTAATTGCTTCTCGTCGTGTGTCTTGATCCTTCATATTGATTTGGATTAATGATCTTCACATCATCTTAGGATCTTTAGCAAAAAGTGAATCCTCATGCCTTGTGAGGGCCTTTTTGGACTCGGGTATCCTCATGCCTTGTTAGGGCCTTTTTGGATAAGCCAATCTTCGCGTCCCGTTTCTATAAGTTATGCCTTGACTATGAACTCTAATTAATACCGAGCAACTTTTAAACGATCTTGTGCTAGAAGCTAAATAACCTTTTAAATCGTACAACCTTATTTATTGCAAATATATTTATTAACAAGTGATGGGAGAAAAAGCTCATAACTAACTCACATAAGTTAATGAAAGAATACCGAACTTATAATTAACTCTATCATCTCTCGTTCTCCACAATTTAAAATCTCAAGGAATGAGACTCGTGGATGCTTAGCCTAATAAACCAATTAAGGTCCATATGGTTAAGGATACTAGCTAGAGTAAACTTGGATAAGTAAACTCGGGTTGAGTCAAAATATTCACGACGGGCCTAATATATCAGAGATATCAAAACTTGTTAAAACCATTTTATTTCTTTATTTATTTTTGACTTTATTCTTGAAATGGAAAATATTAATACGATGCGAAAATAAAAGGAAAGAAAATACTACAAGGCCAAAATAGATCAAAATTTTGAAAAACGTTGAAAATTTTTAAAAGTTTTCCGGTAAAAATGGGGTCAAATTCATGGAAAAGCCCACTAAAATTCGATAGAAGTCCCCCTACACTTAATATAAACATTGTCCTCAATGTTTAAGCATGTGGGAGAATAAACTCCCCTACACTTAGGACATTGAGTACGTTGTTTAAAATCGAGCTAAGGAAAGGACAACTAAAGTGATTACATTTATTTGTTTTATTTATATACAAAATTGAATCACAATAGAAAAACTTATCGAAGGAACCGGGTACACGGGAAACACGGGAACACGGGTCTCGTCAAAAGCACCAAAAGTGGATCATCAAAGCACATGTACCTACACAATCACAACACACAAAACAAACAACCTACACGGCTCCCCCTACACTTATTGGTGAAAATATATAAAAGATAGATAATCGGGTTGCCTCCCGAGAAGCGCTTGTTTTTGTTAACCGAGTCACGAGCCTGACTCGACCCCGAATTAAATGGTCCATGGGGAAGCCTCGAATGTTATACCGGGATCAAAAATCTTATCCTCGGTCCCGGAGGAACATAATAAATGAGAGGCAGGAGGATAAGTCATCAAAGGTAAAAAAGTCCTCTCAACATACGAAAAGTATGTGAGGTCGTGATCCACGGGAGGTGGGATGGGTAAAGGAGACAAATTGTCATCCCCCAAAGACATAGGATGGTCACTATTCGGCAAAGCTGTAAAGGTATCAATCAAAGAATGGTCAATGTCACCTCCCGGGTCAAAGCATTCATCCTCATGAACGTGAATCTCTTCGATTTCTTCATCATAGATAGGCTCGTCAAACAAAGGTTTGTCGTTCCCCTCATTGAGGATTTTAGAAATTCTCTCGAAGAGATCACGATCAAGTACGAAACCATCATCCATTTGTGGGATTTGTTGATAAGTTAAATCCTCACGAATGTGGTAAACGTAATTCTCATTAGAGGAGTGTTTATTAGGTAACTCCTCGAGAATTGGATGCGTGGTCATGTGAGTTGGTTCGTCATTATTATTAAAAATAAGACGTTCCAACTCATCAAGTTCGGCCTCGATATTGGAAAAATCGACCTCACTTGTAGGTGGAAGTGGAGGTAAAAGAGCTAGCTCTCGGTCGATAATTTCCTTAATCTCGGGCTCGAAGACGAAATCATCATACTCACCACATATAGAACTCTTATTGGAAGAGTCAATTATCGCATTTGGATTTGTGAGTATGTGATCATGGACTAGCGGAACGACCGTGTCCGTAAGCTCAACAAAAATCGGCACATCATAAACTTCATCAAAGAATTTGTCGAGCCCAAAATCACTAATCTCACTCGATGTATCAAAATCCTTAGACGCATTTGGGATATTAAGAGAAGGAATTACAATTGCACTAGGACATTGAGCACAAAGATCACTCCAAGAAATAGTAGTCTCATCGTCATCATAATAGTAAGAACGCATAAGAGGAGGAGCAGAAACACTAAGAGTAGATACTTGCTCTTGTTGTCTTTCGTCATGCAAGCTAATTTTGATTTGTTTTAAGCGTTCTAGAATTTCATCCAAACTAATGCTTTGTTCCTTAAAAGAAGGTTGGTGAACGACGGAGTTTTGTGGGGGTTCAAAATTTTGAAAACCGGAATTATAGCACGGATGTGGCTCATAATTCATCGGTTGACAATAAGAAGTATCGTGAGGGCCCCCACAATGATTGCAACACGGGTATTGAGAAAAACCCGGTGCATGATAGGGATTGTCATAGACGGGAGGAGGGGAGAAATTTGTGTAAGAGGAGAAGTACGAATTTCTAGAATTGCACAATGGACAAAATCCAAATTGTGTATTGTCGATATCGGAACCACACTTCGCACAAGTACACCATGGACATATTGGAAAACCAAGCCATGGTCTCCCACACCGAACGCAAGACAAATCCATGAAGAATTATAAATAAGAGGGGTTGAGAAAAAGAATTAAACACAATAGAGAATAAAGAAGAATATTTTTGTATTTTTCTAGAAAAATATATATATACGAGAAAAATCGAAAGAAATTGAACTAAAAATTAACACTAATACGTAATATTTTTGGTGTAATACTTTTAGGAAAAAGTATTACTTTTGGATTTTTTAATTTTTTTGGTTCAATTCTTAGGAAAGAAATTGCTTTTGTGATTTTTTAATTTTTTTGTATTTTTAAGTTTTTGATTTTTTTTGTATTTTTTGATTTTTTTGTGCAAGAAAATTAACGTTCAAGAAGAACGGATCCCAAAATCCAAACGTCTTCACGAAAAATCGTCAATCGTACGAGCGAAGAGGCAGCGGCGCCATTTTGTCGGGTTTCGTGATCTTCGGCACACTTTTGATCTTTTGACTTTGTTTGCGTCTCATTCTTGACTTTTCTTCAACATTTGACCGTGAAATCCCGTGTTTTCTCTTCTTTTGCTCATTTGTACCTATTTTAATACAAAAACACAAAACCACGCGTAATTCCGACTTTTAAGACATTAAACACATGATTAGGTCTTGTTTTTCCTTGATTTCAGTGGTAAAAGGATAAGTGTTTACACACTTATTAGTGCCATTGATGAAAGCTGTTAAATTTAAGTGAAGAAGATGAAGTTGATGAGAGAAAATTGTGTTAGACAAGAATTATAGATACCTTGTTTAAAGTAGGAGCCAAATTTATAGGAGAAGAAAATGCATGTGATAGGCCCAAAAATAGGCAAGTATTTTCAAAAATCAATCATGAAAATATTGAAAAAGTATAAGTTTATCTCATGCATTAAATGAAAAGTAACAACTCCCAAAATTACGGCCTAAAAATATGTCAAAAATAACAACTGGGTAGGTCCCATTGAGTGTCAACGATCAAAAATAACCTATCAATGCCCAACGGCTATAATCTTGTCAACGTTTGCCTATAACCATGTCAGCGTCCAAATTGGTCACAACAACGCTTGGAATTCTTGTCAGCGTCCAAAAATAAAAATGTGTAGAAATGAAAAATGACCTAAACAAGTAATTTATCCTAGAGAAGATAACCAAAAAGCTTATAATTATTATAGGGCGGCAAGCACTGTCCAGTTATGCACACTTGCTTAATCAAGATAGACATAACAGTCCTCTAGTGTCCCTTGCTAACCAAAACTCTTAACAACCAAGTTACCTTATAAAATTCCTTGTTACTACCAGGTAAATTCCATAACAAAATTATTCCCAAGGCTCCCAACAGACCACAACCAATTCTAGGCCAAAAATGTCTTGCCATCATGCATAGTATATCAACTTTGCATGCTACAGTGCCTCATGATTTAGTAAAACTAACTCATACTCACCTGTGGACACAATCTAGAATTGTGATAAGAGTATCATATGGATACCCAAACATCCAAAAGGTTCCTAAAACCTCCCCTTAAACTATGATACAAAAGTTTGCCAAAATATGCATGAACATAAAAAATTTATGTCAAGATAGGAATGAAACATTCCAACCATCATCCATAAATAAAAACTTGTCCAAATGCTTCTCCATTGATCCATAAGCAACTCTGTATCCAATGGTATACTGCTAACACCATCTGCACATTTAGATTGAAAACCACAAAACTAACATTGTTGCTGACAACGCCCCGATAACACATGACAGCGTTGAGGGAAGCTTTGTCAGCGTTAGACAATTATATTGCAGACAACGTTGCAAGAACACTTATCAGCGTTCAAGCAACCTTTGTCAGTGTTAGAAAAATATAGTGGAAAATCTAAATCATCAATAAGACTAATAACAATGCATCATCCTGTACACACTTTTACAAAAAGACTTCAAAACACATATTATGTGAGATTGACCATTCCAATACTTGTTACCAAGTATTGAAATCTCCCAGCATCAAAAGGTTTAGTTAGTAAATCTGACACATTTTCCTCAGTGTCAACCCTATCTGGTTGTATCAAACCTTTCTCAAAGCAATCTCTTATAAAATGGTGTCTAATTTCTATGTGTTTAGTTTTAGAATGATGTACAGGATTCTTAATGATGCATAAAGTACTGTTATTGTCAACAAATATCTTGGTATGCATGAAATTATACCCATATTCCAACAGCTGATTCTGAATCCACAAAACTTGGCCACAACAAGCAGCTGCAGCCACATACTCAGCTTCAGTTGTAGAATTAGACACCACTGTTTGTTTCTTGCATTGCCAAGATATCAACCTGCTCCCAAGAAACTGACATCCACCAGTTGTGGATTTCCTATCAAATTTATCACCTCCATAATCACTATCTGAATATGCAATCAGCTCCAATGGTGAATCCTTTGGGTACCACAAACCAAGACCAGGATAGCATCTTAGGTACCTAAAGATCCTCTTCACAGCATAAAGGTGACATTCTTTGGGAGTCACTTGATGGCGTGCACAAGCACACACAGCAAACATGATATCAGGTCTGGAGGCAGTAAGATACATCAAGGATCCAATCATGGATCTATAGTGTCTGACATTAACATCTTTCCCATCTCCAATCTTTCCCCAAGGGTGTTCTCTATCCATAGGAGTAGTAACCCTCTTTTCATGTGGAGAAAAGCCAAACTTCTTCAAGATCTCAGCAACATATTTATCATGGGAGATGAAGATACCATCTTCTTTCTGCTGAACTTGTAAACGAAAGAAAGAAGTTCATCTCCCCCATAGCACTCATCTTGACTTTGTCTGTCATAAGCTTGGAGAAATCCTCACTCATCTTTGGATCAGTAGACCCAAAAATAATATCATCAACATAGACCTGCACAAGCAACACATCCTTTCCTTTCTTCTTTGTAAACAGTGTCTGATCTATGGTGCCCCTCTTGAATCCATTGTCCACCAAGTATGTAGACAAAGTACCATACCATGCTCATGGGGCTTGATGAAGGCCATACATAGCCTTTTTGACTCTATACACTTTATTTGGATGCTCTGGATCCTCAAAACCAGGAGGCTGCATTACATATACTTCCTCAACAATAGTACCATAGAGGAAAGCACTCTTGACATCCATTTGATAGACTATGAAGCCCATGCAGGATGCATAGGATCGAAAAATCCTTATAGCTTCAATCCTTGCAACTGGTGCAAAGACTTCCTCATAGTCTATCCCCTCCTCTTGTGTATAACCTTGAGCCACTAACCTTGCCTTGTTTCTGACCACAATGCCTCTTTCATCTCTTTTGTTCCTGAGAACCCATCTTGTCCCTATAGGTCTGACATATCTAGGACAATCAACCAGCTCCCAAACATCCTGAATTGCAAATTGGTGAAGCTCATTCTGCATTGCTTCCACCCAACTTGGTTCTTTGAGAGCATCAAATATTTTCTTGGGTTCCTCTTGTGACAGAAAACAGGCAAACAAACATGCTTGCACAAGAGGGGTATCAACCTTCTTGTGTATATTGGCAATAAACCCACCAAGACCTTGATGAGATCTTCTAGTCTGAACTGGAGTCATAACATCACCAATGATCTGGGAAGGGGGGTGATTCTTCATTGTGGAAGTGAGAACTCTTCCTTCAAAAAGTCTGGTGTCCTCAACCTCACGCTCCATGTTTCCAATATCTTCTTCATCAGACTCTCCTTCATCAACATGAGGATGAACCTCTTCATATAAATTGTAAGGTTCACCTTGTTCAAAATTGGAAGAGAAAAGATGTTCAGTATTGTTGTCAACGCCTGAATCTTGTTTGTCAGTGCTTGGGCTAACAACGCTTGAAGTGTGGTTGTCAACGTCTGAATTGGTCTTGTCAGCGCTAGATTTGCCTTTGTCAGCGCCTGAAGGACCATGCATGTTTGTATCTGGTGGTACATGGAAACCACCATTATCTTGTCCTGCAGCAGCAGCAGCAAAAGCATCTGTCCAAATGGGAATGGTAACATATTCTAGGATAGGAGATGTCTTTTCTGCTTGTGATCCAACCTTTTCATGAACCTGAGTACCTCAAACATCAACAACTTGTTCCTCCATAACATTTGAAGTTGCCTTCACAATGTCTGGATTAGTAACAGGCATATAATTTAAAGTTCTAGATAAAGGTTCCAAGTCAAACAACCAATTAGGACCACTTTCAGGATCACTAGGTTTATTCTCTAAAAACCTAACATGTACTCTTTCAACTATACGTTTGTCCTCTTTAAGATAAACCCTATATCCCTTGCTCTGCACTGAATACCCCATGAAGTAACCCTCATCACCTTTTTCACTAAATTTCCCTAAGGCATCACTAGTGTCTAACACTACTACATGACAACCAAAAGGTCTGAGAAAACCAATATTAGGTTTTCTTCCCCAAAGTAACTCATAAGGTGTTTTGTTCTGAATTTTGTTAACCAATGCTCTATTTTGCACATAGCAAGCTGTATTAACAACCTCAGCCCAAAAGGCTATACGAAAGTGAGCATCAGCCAACATTGTTCTGGCTGCTTCAATTAGGGTTCTATTCTTACTCTCAGCAACCCCATTTTGTTATGGGGTTCTAGCAATACTAAATTGCCTAGTAATTCCTTTCCTGGCACAAAAATCATCTAGCTTCTTATTCCTAAATTCTCCACCATTATCACTCCTAAGCAGTTTAACCTCATTGCCAGACCTCTTCTCAATCTGAGTGATAAAATCAATTAGAACATCAGCTGTGTCACTCTTCATAGCTAGAAAGAATGTCCAAGTAAACCTAGAAAAATCATCTGTGACGACAAAGCAATATGACTTACCATTCAAACTTTCTATATTTGTTGGACCAAAGATGTCCATGTGAAGCATATGACGAGGTCTAGAACTAGTGTGCACCTATTTGGACTTGAATGAGACCTTGTGCTGCTTGCCTTTAAGACATGCAACACAAGAGTGGTCATTGTGGAAGGCCTTCTCAGGCAAACCATCAACTAAACCAAGTCTCACAAGTCTATTTATATTTTTAAAATTTATGTGCCCTAGTCTCCTGTGCCACAAATTACTCTCATCTACTGAGGCCTTAGCATAAAAACAAGACATATTATTATTCATTTTAATCCCATTCAAATTCACATTATATATGTCCTTATGCCTAGGTGTTCTATACTCAATATATTTCTCATCAGGGATCTTAAAATCCTTGCTTAACACCAAACACTCAGTATCAGTAAACAGAACTTTATTTTTGTTATCACAAACTTGTGATACACTAAAAAGGTTGTATTCAAGTTCTTTTACCAGAAATACGTTCTCAAAACGCAAATTCTTGGTGAGAAGGGTTCCTTTGCCTGTGATAGTACCATATCCGCCTCCAAAGTAAACCTTATCACCATATTTAATGGGAGAGAAGTTTGTCAAATAGTCCTCCTTCCCTGTCATGTGCCTTGAGCATCCACTATCCCAATATCCATAATCATTGACCTATCTTTGAATGCCCTGCACATAAAGAAAACAAATTAGTTTTCTTTGGGAACCCAAGTCTTAAAAGACTTGGATTCATCTAGTTGTTCAATAAGAACAGACTTAGTTCTCACAACAACCCCATTCTCATCCTTCTTAGGATGAAATACCCAGTTAACCCCAATAGGTTTTGTAATGACCTTTGAAATGTAATTAAATCTATTGCAAGTCATTGAAATCCCATTATCATTAGGGTTTTGATCTTTCTTGGGTCTCCATGTTAAGCTTGAAGAAGCTTTAGACCCCTTACCTTGTGGTTGCAAATATTTAGGTCTGGTCACGTTTCTGTCAGCGTTAGAATTTGTCCTGTCAACGCTGAAATTACCCTTGTCAGCGTTGAACCTAGGGTTTGCTACAGAAACCCATTGCCTATTTGACCAGGTGTTTGTCTTTTGAAATGGTCTTTGTCCATGATTGTTAGACCCTCTAGTAAAGAATGGGACAGGTCTAATCACTTGTGGACTTTGCTCCACACAAGGTTTTGTTCTGACAACGTTTGACTTCCTAACAACGTTGACTTTGTTCCTGTCAGCGCTGAACTTGTTCCTGTCAGCGCTGGCTTTGGGAGCGTTGACACACTTGTATGCCAAGTGTGAAAAGCTACCACAAGTGTAACAAGCTTTTCTAACTTTAGGTCTAGAAGAAAAGAAGCCTGTTCCTTG
>JANFOE010000160.1:40000-42423 GCA_025667525.1 Glebionis coronaria
ATCGTAAATGACTTGGTTGGTTAACGATGATTTTAGGCACGACGTAGGCCTGTCCGGGCGATTCCGAGGGATTACGTAGAATTTCCCGATGATTCGTTGCACATCGTAAATGACTTGGTTGGTTAACGATGATTTTATGCACGACGTAGGCCTGTCCGGGCGATTCCGAGGGATTACGTAGAATTTCCCGATGATTCGTTGCACATCGTAAATGACTTGGTTGGTTAACGATGATTTTAGGCACGACGTAGGCCTGTCCGGACGATTCCGAGGGATTACGTAGAATTTCCCGATGATTCGTTGCACATCGTAAATGACTTGGTTGGTTAACGATGATTTTAGGCACGACGTAGGCCTGTCCGGACGATTCCGAGGGATTACGTAGAATTTCCCGATGATTCGTTGCACATCGTAAATGACTTGGTTGGTTAACGATGATTTTAGGCACGACGTAGGCCTGTCCGGGCGATTCCGAGGGATTACGTAGAATTTCCCGATGATTCGTTGCACATCGTAAATGACTTGGTTGGTTAACGATGATTTTAGGCACGACGTAGGCCTGTCCGGGCGATTCCGAGGGATTACGTAGAATTTCCCGATGATTCGTTGCACATCGTAAATGACTTGGTTGGTTAACGATGATTTTAGGCACGACGTAGGCTTGCGACTACAGTTCCTCGGCTTGCCGTAAACTCATCCCGATGGGCTCTCGCACGTCGTAGCGACTTGGATGAAAAAGTATGATTCCTCAAAAAATTAATGTCTGTTCCTGTCACTTAAGTTTTTTTGCTTAAAGTATATATAGGGGGTACCATGGTCACTCGTTACCTTGGTGGCCAAAATAGGGGAAGGATGGCCAGAATGTACGAGGTTCGATATAGGCTATCCTAAGAAGCGAGATCGGAACCGATCAAGGTTCCTCGGCCCGTCGTAGACCTGAACTGATTAACGATGCTCGCACATCGTAAACCTGGCCCGATCGAGGATCCTTGCACAACGTAATCCTGCCCCGATCGATCCTTGCACATCGTAACGACTTGGTTGATCGAGGATCCTCGGACGTCGTAAACCATCCCCGATGGTTACTCGCACGCCGTAACGACTTGGTTGGTTCCAGACGATTCCAAGGCACGCCGTAGGACTGCGACTTCAGTTCCTCGGCCTGCCGTAAACTCGTCCCGATGGTCTCTCGCACGCCGTAGAGACTTGAAAAAAAAAGTATGATTCCTCAAAAATTTAATGTCTGTTCCTGTCACTTAAGTTTTTTTGCTTAAAGTATATATAGGGGGGTGGTAGGGGTTGGAAAGGCAGACAAGGGAAGGCACCATTTAGGCTCGAGAACCGAATGTTGTGTGCTCCGAACTTAATGTTGATCGCAACTCCGCCCCTTTAGTTGGTGTTGGCCGCGTAAGGCACCAACCGGGCTTGATAAGACAATCAAGCCTGCCGATGACAGGGTAGCTATCGTAGACTTTTAAAAAATCTACGATAGGTACTCGGTCATCAATTTGCGTGGGACGGTGGGTTTCGATGCTTCCAATCTTGTGTATTTGCTAAATGAACGAAACTCGTTTCTCATTCTTTGTTTGTGACCCGACTTTATTGCCTTGCCGACGGGATGCGCTCTAACGCCAGCTTGACTGGGATTGCAAATTACTGAACGCTTAAGCGTAGTTGCAAACTACGCAGGCAAACATGGATGCGCTTGATCTTTGGTTTGACTGGGGATCGCAAATTACATGGCTGATGGTTACTCGGGGCATGTTTAGCGAATTGAGCTCGATGTAAATACACCAACAAGAGACGATGCATTGTTATCCACCGTCGGGTTTCCTGATTTCGTATCGTTCGGTGCATTCTGGGGCTGTTTTGGCTTTTGGTTGCTTGCTTGGCCTTTGTGCAGAGTGGGTGGCTACTAGTTGGGGTGGCTTCGGGGATGTTTACCGTAAAGGTGCATGAGTGGTGTTTGGTTTGTTACGTGTGGTTGGCTGCGGCGCTTGCAACAACTTCCATGCTCTCATACCTCTTCAGTAGTGCGACAAGGCTTGTATCGCCTTGAGCGTCTAGTGGGTTTCCTGTGTTGCATACCTAATCAATGGTATCGGTTGGATAGATCAAAATTTACATTTCGCCTTGCGTTGCATTTGCGGCGTGAGGTGAACCTTAATGCGTTCTCTTTGATCCGCCTTGTTAAAGCGCAAGCTTCGATATTGTGGCACATTGAGCATCGCTTGGTTTCTTGTATACGGAACATAAAGTGGGCATGGGATCTAAACGATTCTTGTTTGCCCTTTGTTTTAGCGTTTCGCTTCTATAAAACGACTAGCGATGCGTGTTGGCTTGTCCAGCCGTGGAGCGATGTCGAAGAGGAATGCTACCTGGTTGATCCTGCCAGTAGTCATATGCTTGTCTCAAAGATTAAG
>JANFOE010000161.1:0-56825 GCA_025667525.1 Glebionis coronaria
TCGCGAGGTAACCGATAACTATCCTTATTTTTGAAAGTTGGTTGATTGTATGAGTCGAGATTGTCTTTCGCCATTATTGAAGTGCACTTCTGCTATTCGTCAAAAGCATGGGTTTCCTAGGATGATAGAAAGTATAGATTGTACAGATTGGTCGTGGGAGAATTATCCCGTTGCATATAAAGCTCAATTTTGTAGAGGTGATCATGGGTCAACTCCTTTCATTTTATTAGAAACGATCGCCTCTCAAGACTTATGGATTTGACATGTGTTCTTTGGTGTAACCAGGATGTATAACGACGTAAATGTTTACGTCAATCCCCTCTTTTCAATGATTTTAAATCAGGGAAAGCACAAAATATGGGATTCGTAGCTAACAACCTGTATTATCAGCGGGGATATTATCTTACTGACGGTATATCCGAAATAGTCAGTTCTTATGATGTCTATAAAAAAATCCGACTACGAATGATTATAACGGATAATGTTTAAAATGAAGCACGCGCAACAAGAAAAGATGTCGAAAGAGCATTTGGTGTATTGTAAAAAAAATGGAAGCTAATTAAACACCCGACCCGAGGAATGTCAAAATGTAGACTAACGAACGTAATAACACATGCATCATAATACACAATATGATAACTCAACACGACGAGGCGATGATATCATGCACATTTCATCCCGACGAACAATATGGTGATCAAGATCTGGTAAATACACATGAAGAATCGTTGGCAATTACTCAGGAGATAATCAACGAAACAACTCATCTACACCTAAAAGTTGATATAGTAGAACACATTTGGAATATCCATAATTAATTGTAACGAGTTTTATTGTATTTGAATATTTATGTAATGTTTTTAATTTAATGTAATGTTTTTTTAAATTTAATGTAATATTTTTATTTATTAATTAAAAATTAAACTTAGTCGCCTTGTTGTGGAAACCAGGTTGCCTGTAGATCGCCGGAGAGAGAAAGCCGATATGACAGGAAAAATGTAAGTCGTTGGTAGTCCCTTTACATGCAGCCTTTTGGTAAAGTATTATAAACTTTTATAAATTATTTTTTTTATGCCACATAAGTTTTGAATTTTTTGTTTATTGTACCTAGTTTTACTGTGATATAAATGTTTAAACCTATATAACTGTTTCACACAATATTTGTATTATATTATAAAAAGGTCTAAGATTAAAAAAATCTTCATGTTACATAAATATAAAATGAAGGTTCATTATGACTTATATAAAACATAAATCCACATTTAAATTAGATATACATTTAGATATACCAATAAAACATGTTAATTGATGTTTTCAAAATTATTCCAAAAAAATTAAGAAGGTGTTTGGTTAAAGTTATTAGTTTAGCTTATGCTTATATTATGACTTAGGTTGTGTTTGGCAGACAACAATTAAGAGTGTTTTTTAGCAATTAGTATTTACCACTTAACATAATTATAAAGCTCGTTTGGTAGAAAGGAGTTAGCATTTATAACATTGTAAACATGGTCATTTCTCAATGCTTTTTGAATTAGCATTTAGCATTAGCATTTTATTATTTTACATTTAAAAATTATGTTTACAGCTATTTTATCAAACACTTTTATAAATCAAACTACTACTGCTAACTGAAACTATTGTTGCTAACTGTTTTGCTAATACTAACTGCTAATACTAACTGCTATTGCTAATATCAATAAACACACTCTTATATTTTCTAAAGTTCAAGTTGAAAAAATAGACCATCTTGTTGTTTTGTGAGAAAATGTGGACCTTTTAATGTGTGCATTTTATTTTAACTAAATTTAAAATCTCTTTCAAAGTTACACTAACAACTTGAGCATTAAATGATCTCAAACTTTTCATGCTTGTAAGAAAATCTAGGTAAATTATCATTAGTATCATAACCAATAAGAAAGTCAGAATATATAATCACTAGCACAACACTACATCTCATATTTTATTATACATCAATAACTATTATGGTAAAAGCACTAGTAAAAGACAACACCATAAATAATTTCCTTGATAGTGGACCACTATTGTAAATGCATAGTGGACATAGATGGTGATTAATTATTACGTATCCTTTACTGCTTTGACATTTCGCAACATTCGCTTATCACCCAATTGCATGGTTTTTCTGTTTTATCCATTGAAAGTCATCTCATGTAGTCCTTCTGTCTTATAAGTTTTCATTGTGATTGCATATTGAAGAGAATGGTAAGAAACCTACTCACTTTCACGTTATCATTACATCAGTTTTTTTTTAAGAAACTTACTACAACTCACTCAAACTCACTTTTAAAAGTAACGACACTTACTAAATCTCACTACAACTCACTACACATCACTCACACCTTTTGATTAGATATTTTTTATTCATAAAATAAAAAAATTTATTCATACATTTATTCAAACACGGTACACACAGGTAAATGAAAATGATACACGAGTATATAAAAACATTACAAAGATATTAAAAACAACACATGCATAAATAAAAACAATACA
Source organism: Glebionis coronaria (assembly GCA_025667525.1). Taxonomy (NCBI): domain Eukaryota; kingdom Viridiplantae; phylum Streptophyta; class Magnoliopsida; order Asterales; family Asteraceae; genus Glebionis; species Glebionis coronaria. Next base: position 2,515 of record JANFOE010000161.1, read on the forward strand.
GAATAATTTAAAAAGATAAAAACCGTGGATAAGTTTTTAAAACCTCCCAACAATGAAGATACTTAAACCGGCACATATATTGAGCTTCATAGTCATGCAGGGCGTTATTCGTTACATCCTCGTCAGTTGCTCCAATTACCCGTGTATGATTTGCTGTTTGGTAACATCCAATAAACCTACGCACGACCAACATTAGGGACTTTCATTTCCCGTTTAGGCTATCGTACGTTCGTTTCCTCAGATCATCTAATCGGTCCTCTATTCTTTGCAAAATCCAAAATCTACGATAATTTGTTGTGCCACCTGTCACGGTGTTTTCGGTAACAAAGTTTTAAGCGCGACACAACACTATTTCTTCCTCGGATGTCCATAGTATCAGCGCCGTTATAGGAAAAAAATGTGAAGAAATGAGAAGAAATGTTAAAGAAGATGATGTTTTGGTGATTGAGGAAAAAAATATGAAGAAATGAGAAGTAAAAAAGGGATTTTATACGAAAAAGTAGGGATAAGAATTAAATAAAAATAAGTATATAAAGAAAACACAAAATGTCGCTGATGAGTTTGCCTATGTTACTTCAACCCACGAGTGGGTTTGCCCCCGCTCACTTCAAAATGTCCTAGTAAAAAATGTTACTGTGCAAATCACTTATCATTTCCTAAATATCTCTTCCTTTCGAAGGTTCTACACTATTTTCATGATTATCCATTCGTTCGGACATACATTTTTAATTTATTATATCTGCGGATATCAAGGGCGAATCCACTTAGAAAGTACGGGGTGATGATGCTCTCATGGCTAGACGAAAACGATGAAATTTTGATGTAATTTTTATAAAATTTTGAACGCTTTTATATGCCCCCATCGAACACTCAAATTGCCCGCACTAACACATTAAAACCCAAAATTGAACACTCTAATGTCTTATACACCATTCATTTTCTAAGTGATAATTTTTTATTTTTTATTTCGATACACGTTTTTTTGCCGAGTCTTGTCGCTAGTGTAAAAATTTTTTTGCCCCCCATAATGTAATATTCTGGTTTCGCCGCTGGCGGTTATAGTACGCTCATCTACGCTAGTCTTCACGTTCGGATATATTTTCGCTTACGGGCGTACATGTATTTATCTACGGATGACCAAATAGGCTAAGTGAACCTACTAATTACCTTGTCGTATAAGAGTGAAAAAACCCGCGGTCGTGGATCACAAATCCTTGTTAAACACTTTATGTTCGAGACATTGGATGTAAAACGATATTAATATTACGACAAGTGAATGCTAATACTAAGATAAACTGTACACGTTTAACACAATTTATCTATGTGATATGGTAGTCGCGGTTCGCCGCGCATATTGCACGATTCAACCATATAAATATAGACACCCTCGGATAGTCGGAGATGCATAAATAACTTCAATTATCCAAGTAATAGTTGTCATATAAATGTCGCGTATAGTCGCTCGATATGCATAATCAGTTTGATAAATTGGTTATGATAATTATATATATTAGTTAGTACGGTTGTGAGTTCTACATTGTTGGGAATAAAATTGGTGTTGGTTTATATTGCACTAAGTATAATACCCGTGCACGCACGGGTTTTGTTGTTTATTTTTTTATATTGAATTTTAGAAATTAATGTTCCTTTGAAGTATAAGATTTTTTGTATGCGGTTTTGTACTATTGTTCATAATATGCATTTCAATTCACGATACATGGTTTGCTGATATTTAATTTTCTCTTTATATATTATTGTATTAAATTTTGCAGTATCTGATCCCAAGAAGAGATCCCGGATACATATATTATAACGTGGGGTGATTTGTTTTTTAAATTTATTTTGAATAATTTATTTATCATTTGTACATATGTAGAAGTATTATATTAATTATTGGTTTGAATAATGTATTGATCAAAGATGTCATCATGGCCTCATGTATTTATATTAGATAATGTCGGACATACATGTGTGCCTTTTTTGTAGGATGTTTTGTATGCGGTTTTGTACGATTGTTCATAGTATGCATAGGTTTAACAATCCCTATTGTAGGAGGTGTATTTAGAATTAACAATATAGTACTAACAACTATCAAAAAGTGTTTTAAAAAATTAACTAATTAGTGATTGTTTTGACGTTATGTAGACCTATATATGGCAAAAGAAACTTATTAGGTTGTGCAACTTCGCAATGTCTGCAAATATTTGAGTCACAAAGACATAGTTCTAAACTTTACTTGATGAATAGGTTTGTTTTAATTTGACTAAAGTAGAAGGGTTGAAAATGACAATTGTGTAAAGATTAAAGTTTTTTTTTGTGTTTGTGGTTAGTTTTTGTCAAAGACCTTATCCATTTGTTTCTTTCACACATTTCTGTTTCACGACCTTTCTCCATCCATCCGTTACATTTTATTAATTATATCTATAAATAATTTTCCTTAATCCATATGGTTTGAAGTAACGATTTTCCATTTTCTGCGGATTGATCAGATTTTGTTGGTTACTTCTGGGGTTAGTATTGTTTCTCTATTTTATTAGTTTTTTGTTTTGGGGTTTTATAAATTATGATGCATTTGATCTTTTGTTATTGTTTTATTGATTGATTTAATGAATGATTAGTTATTTGTTTGTTTTTTTGTATATAGGTTGTAATTTAGTGTAGTTAATTATTTTAATTTTGCGATTTGTGTATCTAAATTGTTGGGTGTTTGTGTTTTTATTATGTTGAAATACTTGATTAGTGAGTTTTTTGTTTTTTGTTTTTTTTTTAAATACGTGATTAGTTTTGATTATTATTTCCTGATTGTTTTTGTGTGTCGTTATTCCTCTTTCTTGGTAGTTTTTGTAGTGATATAAAAATTAATTCTCCTACTAATAACCATAGTTAGACAAACACTTGTTGAATTTCGTATATAGAATGCATAAAGTTTTTAAATTTTAACGGTTTTTGTAAAACTTAAAATAAAGCACATCATAATAACAGACAAATCAGCTTCATCCTCGATGATCTTCATTCGTTGAGTTTAATCGTCGTCGTCAAAAATCTGTTAAAAGTGATTACATTGTATTCTTTTCTCGTTCTTTTGATCCAACTGAAATCGACTAAATTGTTTCAGTTTTAATCTGAATCTTCTTTATTTATTTTTGTTCATGTGAGTCATCATCGCCTAGCGTATAATCGTGTCCAAAATGCACACCTAAAGACCCCTTTAGTCAGGGACAACAATAAGGTTTTGGCCCTTAGGCTGACAGTAGCATCGAGTTTATAAAGTATTTGAAATCTAAAATGGGTCATCGGATATAAAAACAAAATAAGAAAAACATAAGTTATACTGATTTAGGTTGTGCCATCTCAAGCCTGTGCAATTCACCTAGTGGTTCTAAAGTCATCTTCAAATGCTCAGGACTCATGAGCTCTAAAATGAATTCCCACAAAAAGGTTGTAATCTATAATTTGAATCCTTGGGAAGTCCTTCAGTAACATCGTCAAGCCCTTCTGACAGTAGTAGATATGCCACTGTTCTCAAATGTTTCCAGGTTTGGTTTTGCTTAAGCACATGATTCTCCTACTCTTAGAACAAAGGAAACTAACATGTCTGTACAACCTGCACTTGAAGTCTAAATAGGAGGTACGGTTAAATGTATATGAAGTTTCGAAACTTGAATAAAATCTGCGCAAAACTTCACGTCTGCACAACCTGCACTTTACCTTTTTTGACCAAGTTAATCTTTGAATCAACTTATGTGATTAATTTTCTATGAAAGTACACTTTAAGCTTTCTAAAAAATGTAACGAATACTTCCTATGGAGTCACGCTTTATCCGGTACGAAATTTAAAGATCTGTTTGCTGCACATTCCAATATTAGACCTTGCTGCAGTAAAACAATTTTTATACCAGTTTAACTACTGAACCAGACAAAGCAATGAACATAAAAAATAAAGTAGACAGAGGGCTATAGTTTTTGTTCCGACCTCAAGTCAATCCGCTAAATGGTTAGTTCTCTACGACCCTTCAAATTTGACTAATTTTCTGAAAAGCTTGCTGTCCCAAAAGTGTATTCGCCAAAAACGACCCAAGGCTCTACCTAAGGTATTCTAATCTTTATGAAACTCACGTATCAGCTTTGTATACATGTTAAGACCATTTTACAGCAAGTCTATACAAAATATCACTAACACATTCACAAAGGAAACAATTAGACAGTAGTTATTTATTGGAATTACTATGGCCCTATGGTTTTCCTTGATTTTGGCCCTTCTGATAGAACCATGCCCCCATGCCCGGGACAATAATTGCATCATTATAGTATATTCCTTATAACTTTGATTTATGCAAATGAAGTAAGAGTGGCGTGACGCATACTTGCAAAATTTTCTGTGAGTGCCAGCTCCTCAACAAAAACCAATAAGCATTTACTGTTAGATGTGCCGGTTCATGAGTTAATTCCAAATAATCAAATACCAGAACTTCATCCCCTACATCACACATGCCCACATACCACTATAATCATCAACTTACATTCCACCTTAGTTTATGAAAATTTTGGAATGAATTCAAGTCAATTACGAAAACAAAAATCTTAAGAAAAAAAAAGAATATAACCTGTACTTGAAGTCTAAATAGGAGGTATGGTTAAATGTATATGAAGTTTCGAAACTTGAATAAAATCTGCGCAAAACTTCACGTCTGCACAACCTGCACTTTACCTTTTTTGACCAAGTTAATCTTTGAATCAACTTATGTGATTAATTTTCTATGAAAGTACACTTTAAGCTTTCTAAAAAAATGTAACGAATACTTCCTATGGAGTCACGCTTTATCCGGTACGAAATTTAAAGATTTGTTTGCTGCACATTCCAAGATTAGACCTTGCTGCAGTAAAACAATTTTTATACCAGTTTAACTACTGAATCGGACAAAGCAATGAACATAAAAAATAAAGTAGACAGAGGGCTATAGTTTTTGTTCCGACCTCAAGTCAATCCGCTAAATGGTTAGTTCTCTACGACCCTTCAAATTTGACTAATTTTCTGAAAAGCTTGCTGTCCCAAAAGTGTATTCGCCAAAAACGACCCAAGGCTCTACCTAAGGTATTCTAATCTTTATGAAACTCATGTATCAGCTTTGTATACATGTTAAGACCATTTTACAGCAAGTGTATACAAAATTTCACTTATTTAAACACCATTTAAGGTTGAGCCAAACACCCCTTAAAATTGCAACTAAACATCAACAACATCGAAAACATCTTTAACATGATTTAGCCATGATTTCTAACTCTAAACGTTAATCCCTCATGATCATGACCATATCTACTTCGAAATCATGGATTAGCTCCCTTGATGCAGGCAACACATTTGGTGGAGAAATCCTTTCAACTTCCACTCTTTTTTGCATTAGTAGAATTATTTGCGTTGACATTTGGAGTATCAGGTGCATTTGTTTGCTTTTTTGTGACATGAATGATTTATTAAACCATATATTGACACTAATCATGAATAGCTTACAACATAAAATGACAATTTGCTACTAAAAATATTTTGTATATGAAAAAGACACCCTAAATACATGTTATTGTAATTGATAGTCGGAACTCGTAGCAACTAACAATACACGTCCGAAAACAGTGTAAGGGGGTGTTTAGGATTGCTTATTAAAGATGCAAACTCCTGCATCCCTGTAAAAAGATGTAAACCAATAACTATCAAAATGGATATAAATGAGTTTTGCATAGCAGTTACGTATGTAATAGTTCATGTGACAAACCTCACATTCTTGTCAATGAAAGTATATATGTTTCCAGTGTCAAAATATATTCACTTCTTGACACATAGTAACTTTGATATCAAGTGGTTTCTCACTATCTGGTTGTTGGTTCCTACACGATTAGGATGCCCAGTTAAAGTGTCACTTATTAAGCATATATGAAAACGTGATTATGAAACCAATAGGTGTAGATCAGGAAACCTGAAAAGAGCATGAAAGAAATGTTGATCATCAATTGGTTATGTGGTCATTTGAAGTATTTGTACATACACTAAAAAACAACACAGCCACACCAAGCAACCATAATATTGGTAGCTTGAAGTGAGGATAAGTGGACTCTTTGAGGGTAGTACTGTACTGTTGCAAAAATCTACAAATTGGATGCCATATTATGATTAGGAGTCAATGACCCCATGGTTGTGCATATTAGAAACCCGATATTTATAAGAGTTTGTACTAATTTTTGGTAATAGACTATGTTAGTTATGTCTTTTATTCAGCCCATTACACAATTAGTTCTCATTACTTCCTGCATTTCTATGTTCACATGGGTGGGTGGTTAGGTTGAAGAGAAAGTGCATATATATACTTTATAGTTCGTAAGCAATGTGTTCAAAGTGTTTGCAATTGTGATTCTGTAAAAAGAGTAAAATTATACGATAGATCAGAATCCTATTTTATGATATATAGTATCGACATAGTAAACATGTGAAGGCTAATTTGGTGGGATATGGATAGGTTGTCATGGGGGTTAAAAGTTGGTGCATAATATGTCCAAAAATATACGTAATGTAGGTGTTGTTATAAGCACTTATAGAAATATTAAATGTTTACTTACCCATATGTAGGACTTACAGGTTTGTGATCTGCACACACTAATTTGTTTCCTTGAGTTTTTGGAATGGCCCAAGTGTATAGTTCAGTTGTTATGTAGAAAGTTTTGGTAAATCCTATAGTTTAATGTGTAAAAAATGATGTTTGGTTGATGTTATTAGATTCTGAAACGTGCAAGTAACATATTTTCCAAAATTCTTATAAAATAAAACGTATTTGTTATGTTAAATTCTTTTTAACATGTTATTAATTTTTTGTTTTTTTAATGTAGGGTTTTAAATAATTTTAGGGTGAAATGCCTACTGAATTTATTTGGTGGCTGGACAATAAGACATTTCCAGATCAACAGGTAATATTCTATTTAATTTTGTTTTACATTTTTATACTGTTTTTTAAACAAATAAATAACTTATGCATAAGTCACTTCTTTGAACCTTGTAGGACCTCCCGTATATGTTTAACGATTATGCTTACAGAGGGTCATCGAATGTGTATGTAACTAGTCAAGATAGGAAACGGTATAAAGTAGATTTAGTTAAACCAAACACCAGAAATTGGTATTTATCTGGCAAAAGGTGGAGAGATTATGCACTAAGGAACTTGGATGAAAAAGTTGAACTTTTACATTTTGTCGAAGAAGGAGATGACTGTTTCTATATTACCGGATATTATGGAGATGGTACTGAAGCTGGTGGTTACGATGGAGTTGACAGAAGGTTCACTCGGTTTAAGTTTGTTGTGTTGCCATACCCTATGATTGAACAGGTTATGTTATTTTTTTTTAAAATCTAATATCTGTTACATTTTATTCTTTATATTTAGTACATTAAATAAAACATATAAATTGTATGCAACAGTAAATAGAAATAGTTATTGAAAGTAAATAAAAAAGTTTTTGTAATTATTTCCTTTAGTATCTACATATTTGTAACTGAGTTCATATCTAGTTTGTTTCTGGATTGAATGAGAGTTTGTGTTTCTGAGTTACCCTCGTGTGCTAGTGTGAAATACTAATTAGTTTGGTTATATGTTTAATATGCAGAAAATTGCTGCTGATTTTCTACACGGATTGGGGCAGCGTGGTAACATTACTGTCAAGTCAAATGGTACGAACTTCAAATTTAAGGTTAATCGTGTCCGTGATGAAGGTAGTAACAGAAACTTCACATATCCACTTCCACTTGTTAACTGGCACAATCTGGTAGATCAACTTAGCTTAGAACCGGGCATGTTTGTGGTGTTGACCAAGAAAAATAATCATAAGCTTTGGTTAGACGCATTTGCTATTGATGGAAGTTTGCATACTGATGTGAAGTTGAAAGGTGCCACATCTTTGATCCCGATGCAAGATAAGTTGACATTTTGGGAAGAAAGTAAGTTTCTGTTATTTTTATTTCTTAACATTCCAATTATTAGTTTAAGATGTACGTGTGTAATAAGTTTTAGTAGTTTGTTAACATTCTATTTTTAAATATATTGTAGAAGATGATAGGATGAAACATATTTGTTCTTGGAATTTGCACAAGGATCATTTTGGAGAAGAATACGACACCTTTTACAAAAGCTATGGTCAGATTAAAGTTATGCAACGACTGGTATGTGATAAATAATGTTTAGTTATTTTTAAAGATATCAATATTGCATTAATCTTATTCTGGATAATGTTTTTATATATATATGTGTTTTGTTTTAATAATTGTAGACAATTCCTGCCGATTTCCTTAAAAGTCACCCAATGCACATGTTTAATAAGGTCTTGATGAAACATGTGGCGCATCAAGAAATGATGAAAGTTAAAGTGGTTTACCATCTTGAAAAACCTGAAAGGAATAATCATATCCAAGTGTTTGGTGAATGGCGTTTGTTTGCTGATAAATGCAAGTTCAAGGTTTCAAAGATGATTCGATTCAAGTTTATGCATATTGTTCACGACCTTTTAGATGAAGAAGGTGAACCTGCTGCTTATCCATGCTTCCATATATGTTAATCAGATCTATTGGGTTGAATGGACGTTTGATAAAGTATTCCCCTTGTTCATGGTCTTTTGGTAAGTACGATGGTACTTTTGCTGACGAATATTACTATGTAACTGTCGGTTGATTGTCTTTATTAGGATGTTTTGTAATTAACTTATTTTGGTTTATTATCTTGAATTATGAAGTACAATGACTTTGACACTGTGAAACTACAACCATTATTCAGGGTTTTTGTAATTTGTGTTTGTGTATTATGGTTGTAGCAACAGTGATGAAATGTATTCGGATATGTTTGTAATATAAGTTTAATATTCCATGTTTATTAATATTTTCTATACAGTTTTTTGGTTTATAATATATCTTTACAATTTGGTTGTATTTTTATATATATTTTTTAAGGTTAGTTTTCAAATGTTGGTAGTGTTAGGTTTGTATAGAAGAAATTTATATCTGAATTTGGGGTTTGCGCAATTTTTTTTTATTTCCTTAAAAATTGTTTTTTCGTTAATTTAGTAACAAATGTTAAATTTTTCTGTTTATGTTTATTGTAAAGAAAATTTACGTGTAAAAAACGCTAAAAAAATATAGTTAAAAACCGGGTTGTGAATTATTAAACTTTAGGGTTCAAACTTATTCAAACATTAATGTAACAAACATTTGTACATCATAATAGTAAATGACTATTTGAAAATAATTTTGTTACTTGCGAGAAGTGATAACATTATGAACAAAGTTACGTCCATCATATATGTAATTATATCATCAGTGATCCAACTATATTTGACCGGTAGGTTGATTTGATCTTCAATCTTGTTCGTCATCATCATCAATTATGTATATGATTTTTTTTGTTTTGTCTTGGTAGGGGTTGTTCGATGTTAGACTTCTGATCCTTCTTGGCGATTGTTTGTTTGAAATCTGGTAAAATCGATGATGTTATTTTTTTTAATTGGAATGTTTTTGCGTAATTGTAAATGTTATAGAATAAGATAAATGTACCTGTGTTGGTTTCTCTTCAAGGTTGGTATTGTTGACTTGTTTGTTTTGTTGTGAGCTGTCAATGTGTGTTTGGTTATTTTGTGGCGTTTGTTTTCGTTTGTCTTGGTAACCTGTAGTTTGTTTGTGAGTTTGTAAATTGTCTATAATGAATAAAATATTTTAAGAAAATGTGTTTGGGGTATTTTTGATTACCTTTTTGTCGTCAATTATGTTTGTGGGCTCTCTCTTGTTCCGCGTTTGCTGACATTCATTTTTATGAATTTTTGTTAAGCTTCCATGTGTTTTATCATTCATGGATGGTTGTAGGCTTAATTGTGATTGTGCACATGATCCGTTGGCTATGTTTTTTTGTATTCTGCGTAAAAAGAATAAAACATTAGCATAGTGTTAAAGTGTTTTTTTGTTTTTTTTACCTTTGTTTGAACAATAATATATGTTCATTGTTGTTATTTATATAAATCTTCGTTGCTTTGTTAATGCTTGACACTTGTTGTTTTCCTGCATTTAAGAAATTATTCAATATTTTTTTTGGTTTTTGTTTATTTTTAAAATATTATAACATATTTGTGTTTAGAGATTTACCTTCCCAGATGTTAAGTTTTGCTAGTTGAATAATAATGACGATAGGTTCGGCTGTAGTGTACTTTTTGTTGATGTAGTCTTGTAGGTTATCAGCATCATCTCCCCATAAAATGCAGCTTATCTTGTGTCCGCTATTAAAAATAAAATTGAAATATATTAAATGTAATAATTAGTAATTTTATTTTAAGTTACCAACCTTGTGTTTTGTAGCTCGTATTCAAGTATAGTTGTTGGGTTGTCGCGTACGATAACTTGCTTCATCCTTTTGTTTGACACTATTTGTCCAATTACATCTGAAAATAAAATCAATGTTAGTGTTATTGTATTTTTGAATATTATGTTTTGTATATGTTTGAAATTACCAAAAGATATATGTTTTTCGGTGTTGATGTTGTGAATTGATTCGAACGGAATGAAATCGAAGCCATCGTTCAAGCCTTTGAAGTCTTCTATTTCTGTTACGGAAGTGTTTTGTGTGAAGTAGATCTTTGCGTCGTGTTGTGTTAGCTTCAATGTTGTTTTGTTGGTGACACATTTAAAGTTTTGTATAATGAGTTGGGCTCCTTCCTGCAATGGTTTTTCTGATTTTGACTTGAATATAGTATAATAATTTGCACACGCATGAATTTTTGTTCCCTGTTTTGAATAATAAGTTTGTTGATTAATAAGTAGAGGATAATTTTATTTAATAATTAAGATTAATATACATAAAATTATTTTTGAACGTACCTCTTCATCCATTAAAATCATATTAATATTGTAGCACGGCACTGGTTCCCCCATAACTTCTCATTTATTTCGTTGGTTTTTTATGGTGAGTCAATGTAGTATGTTTTCCAAACGCGTATTGCTTTAACCTTTATTGTGTAAGATGTGTTAGAGTTTGGCTGTAGATCTTTAAGAGAGTTTATTTTGATAGGTTGGTATGGTTCTGTTTTTTTTGTTTGGGTGTTTTTTTTGTTTTTCTTGGGTTTTCCTGTTTTTGGTTAATCATTGTTGATTAATTTTTTTGTTTTGTAAATTATAAGTAGGTAATTGTATGTATATATATATGTGTTAAAGTTGTATATTTTTTAAAAATTTAGTCTAAGTAAAACTGTACTTTTATCTTAAAGTAAGGTGAGTTTATTTTTAATTTAATAAATAATTGAGTGTTTATCTTTTACTATATTTAGATTAGACTTATCCTTCTTCTATTTCTTTTCTTCTAAATTTCATAAACTACGATAAATATTACTAATGAAATAGTAAATTCGTTTTTTCCTTCTGTTATTGATTTTTTCGTACGGTAAGAATAAGAAGATTGAGTCTACTTTATGTTTTTTATTAAGATAAGTATTTGTTTGTAGATAATTGTTATATTTAGATGGTTTTGTATTTGAATTAGGATTATAATTGTTTTAATTTTCCTATTTAAGCATTGTTTTTTGTTTTTATTTTAGTTGTGTTTTTTATCCATCGTCTGTTTTATAATATTTTTTAATGGAATTTGTTTGTGAATATAAGTTTGACAAAGATATTGCTGGGGGTGTGGTAATTATTTTGTTTCTCTGTATTTTGTTAATATATATGTATATATATATTTATTGTTTTTGTTAATTTTTGTTTTTGTTGTTTAGGTTGTTCCAATGGATTTGATGGTTTTTTCATTAGGGATGGATGTTATGAAGGTTTGTTTGATCACAAAAGGGTTTATTTTTAAAGTGTCTGTGAAACAATTTAAATCAGGTTTTGGTTTAATCTTTGGGCGAAGTTGGGACAAATTCAGATCTTTCAAAGGTGTTATTGATGGTTGGAATATACACTTTAAATCTGTCATGAATAATTGTTTGGTAGTTACTGGTTATAATTTGAAAGGATTATCAACAGAGCCTTGTGATAATATTTATGGTTTTCATCATTCTTGCCTAACTGTTTCATCCTCATTAAGTTATAAAGTTCAGGTAAATTTTTTGTGTTTTTTTTAGAAAATAATTAATTGATATGTTTTAACTTTGTTTGTCTTATTTTGTCACAGATTTTTGCTAAGGGGTTTTTCAAGGATTTGGATAGTCGTGTTTATCTGCCAATTTCTGTAATTACATGTAATGGAAAGTATATCGTTGATGGTCATGTTATTAGTGACAAAGTATATGGATTTGATGGTGCTAGTTGGGAATTCTTATATTTCAATGAGAATATAAATGAAGGTGAAAAGATGGTTCTTTGTTACATTGGTGATTTTAGTTACCGGCTGACTATTTTTTATGTGAATGGTTTGGTATGTAATCAGTTTGAAGAGGCTGTTGTTGATGAGCGTTATGGTCGTCTTGTTGATGCTGGTCGTCATCAAAAGGTTGTTATTGAAGATTAATATAAAGTATATCATTAGATTTTCTTTTAATGATATGTTTTTTCATAGGTTTATGTTTTTTGTTTTTCTATTTGTTTGTTATTCATCATAGTTACACATATTTCTTATGAATTTCAAAGATAGTACGACCGTTACGACTTTCTTAGTTGTTCAATTCCAAAATTTTAGATTTTGTAGTCATAGATGTCCTTGATAGCGTACAGGTTATGATTTCAGAAGTAGTAAACAATGTGCTTGTGCATCATGAGAAGTTCCTACTATTTGGCATTGTGAACTGTTTGAAAATTGGTCAAGTATAACTAAACTTCTCGATCCCATTAGGCAGCTTATATCCACTCCTCTGCTGGCTTTCACTTATGTGCAGCTTATTATCGCTCTTGGCAGCTTGCTTGGGCTACTCCACTTCCTGAACTGCAAGCTGCAAGTGCTCATTGAACTGCAAGCTGCAAGTGCTCTTACATGTGATGAGGCTGTGTTGTGGCAAAGCCAAGGTGGAGCCATACTCATGAAACACATTCACAAAGGAAACAATTAGACAGTAGTTATTTATTAGAATTACTATGGCCCTATGGTTTTCTTTGATTTTGGCCCTTCTGTTTTCCGCATTTTCTGCAATTGGGGTGTTGTGTAACCCGTTCTTCCTTCTGCAAAAAGTTCCAATTATTTGGCATTGTGAACTGTTTGAAAATTGTTCAAGTATAACAAAAATTCTCGATCCCATTTGGCAGCTTATATCCACTCCTCTGTTGGCTTTCACTTATGTGCAGCTTATTATCGCTCTTGGTAGCTTGCTTCGGCTACTCCACTTCCTGAACTGCAAGCTGCGAGTGCTCATTTCTGAACTGCAATTTGCAACTGCTCTTACATGTTATGAGGCTGTGTTGTGGCAAAGGCAAGGTGGACCCATACTCATGAAACACATTTAATTTCAGTTTCGAAACATCAAGTTTCATATGCAGTTCTTGGTTTTTCATGTGGAAGAACCTGTCAAAAACTAACCATCATTAACCCTAAACTAACTTCAGCAGACGCCCTTATAAATTGTCTGTTTCTCTCTATTCTCAAGGTTAAGACCGTTAGTGTATTGACCGTTATTTGAAAAAATATCAATCTCAATCTTAAAAAGACTATTTACATACCTAAATTTAGTGAATATAGCATGGTCGTTCTGGAAGCCTGTTGTGGTATTGGATTTCAATTGCTTCATACCCATCTCCGAGGTTAGGGGTCAGTCTCGTCTTGGATGGCATGTTGTATCTCAAATGCATTTGCCAAGGAAACATACTGATACGTCTTAAAACATACCTAACTGGTTTCCCAATTGCTTGTAAGTATGAACGACCCGTATTCGTTGTGTCCAGTGGTAACATCTTCAGTATCACTACCGTTTCCAACACATTTTTTCTAGCCATATGCAAGTAAAGCTAAACGTGCCAACCCGTGTTGAAAATTTTAGTGCAACCCAACCATCGGTTAAAAATAAGTATTCGCCACTACCTTGTTCTCTTATTAGCTAATCAGTTTCTTCCAGCTGTACCATTCCATTTGTGTCATTAAAGAAATGCCTCCACAAAACCTCCCAAAAAGGCCTTCACGTATTATCATGAATAATATAACGACCTGGTAACTCTCGCCTTTCATCTTATGGCTTACGCAGTATAATCTGCCGTGTTATCAAGCATATCATCTGCAGGTTCTATAACTGAATGGTCTTTAGAATCATGAATCATCATCATCAACCATCAATAATTACAATAAAACAACAAACTGTTACATTTAATAAAAAGAGAGAGCGAATCAATTGTACCAAGTAGTTTCATGAATGGCAAGGAGGTTTGCTTCCTGATGGAGCTCATGTGAAAGCCATATACATTTTTCCAAAATGCGCCATAACAAACAAATCTTGATAAAATTATGTAGACAATTTTTGGATTTTATCTTTGTGTTCATAACAACTAATCTGGGCACGTTTTTGGCATTATAAGTGATTTAATCTTGCTCACTTTGTTTTGTTTTTGTGTTTTTATGATTTAAGTGTTATCTGGATTGAGGTTTGAAAGTTTTGAAAAGGAAAAAAAAATAAAAAGCAAAAAGGACGTGGCCAGGACTCGAACCTGCGCCACTCCTCTCACACACAAATGCCTTAACCATCTCTGCCCTTGGGTCTTTTACTGACTAAGGGTATAATCACAAGTTATTTAAAAGTGTTTTGTTTGGGGTTTTCAAATTTAAGTCGTAGCTAAATAAGCCACCACATGCTTATTGGCTAAGCTTTTTGGCTAGGAAGAGAAAGGGCAAACCAATCCAAATCAGAACCACATTAATATAAGTTAAATATTGTTTAATACATATAAAAATCAAAGTGATATGAAATCAAAGTTGAAGCTAAAAAAACACCTAACCAAATAATAATAATCCCTAATTAGGGTTACCAACATGTCAAGTATAAATATGTATGTATGGACTACCCATTAAAGTAAATGAAATTTTTCAGTAAAAAAGTAAAATCGTATCGTTTAAAGCACAACAACGCAAACCTACAACTATTATATAACAAAAATATATAGTTGCAACTGAATTACTACAAAAACTCAATGCATTGAAACAACAATATCATCACTGTTAGTTATTTAAATAAATGAAATAGAAAGATAACTAAGTATTATATAAATCAATTAGTCTATTTCATCTCCTTCATAGTTGTTTACATCCCATTCATAGTCGACTTCATCTCCTTCATCATTATCAACATTATAAACTAAATACATGTCTAACACATCTCCTATATGACATTGTCGATATATGGATTTGAGATCTTGGTTACATGTAATTGTTAACAATCCTTTAGGTTCGGATATTGTTAGAGCAGGATCTCGGAAGAAAATTTCTACTTGAAACGATAACTTGATATTGTTCTGGAACCAACACATTATTTGTTTTAGATAGAAATCGTTTAGATTTTTACCACAAACCATAAGTTCATCTCCAACCACATACTCGAAACCTGGATTTCTTTTGACAACTGGACCACCATAATGAACACAAATATCTGCTTGAGTACACATAGGACCAGTAATGCTGTGGAAAAAAATTTATATATTATTTTAAATGGTAATAAAAGGTGTAATTTTTGCAAGTATTTGACGTAAATATAACGTGGGCTTAATTCAAATCTGTTA
The DNA here is from genome assembly GCA_025667525.1 of Glebionis coronaria. NCBI lineage: Eukaryota > Viridiplantae > Streptophyta > Magnoliopsida > Asterales > Asteraceae > Glebionis > Glebionis coronaria. The sequence goes on from JANFOE010000161.1 coordinate 18,206, forward strand.
GTCTTCGACTTCCTAAGTTGCCTTCAAATATATTTGCCATTGTCGAAGTTGAATAATGTTTAGATTTTAACCTGTTTTTAATAAGGTGTTGAGTTTTGTTTTTATGGTTTGTGTTTATATTTATATCTTATTTATATTTATATATTATTTATGATATAAATTGTTAGATAGATACTCAAATACAAATTCAAAATAAAGATCATAGTGGTTATCGTTTATTATTAGTGTATTATCTGTTTATTTTTGTTAAACATTTACAAATTCAATTTGAGACTAATTATAATTGCAGTTTACTTATGTTACTTAGCATATCGAATTTTAAGTCAACATAAAGGCAGATGGATACCTTTTTTATTTACTGCGCATAAACCATCTACCCCGTTAATGTAAAGGCAAACGGATAGGTTGACTCGGGAAAGTTTTTATCCTTAAGGGTCAACTGGTTAAAAAAATTGTTGTCAAATCAACTATTAAGCAGTCAACCTATACATATACGACCTATTTTGTAACTGTACCCAACCCGCCCAAGTTCGGACTCACCACCCATTTTGTCATCACTAAGTATATATGGAAAATATGTAGTAGTGATTTACCTGCGATAACGTAAACAACCATAGAAAACATAAGATCAGAAATTACAAAAAGAATATTTGGTTTGGTACTTCTGAGTTAGTTTTCAAGACACTCCAATTCCAGCTTATATTTTTGTTGTCGTCAAATTTATCCTCATTGTTGCTATCTTGATACAGGGAAATGCATGCAACCAACATCAGTAATAACTATTACACTTGTTTCAAAATTTGTCAAAAATAGTAGAGATTTTTATTAACAATTTTTCCATGTTTCTATGAGAACGCTGTATGAACAGTTCTCCGTTGTAGTTTGTTTATATTTTTAGGTAATGGATATTTATTGCGTTTAAAACAGAAAAATTTCTAACCCATTCCTTTGACCCGTTATAGTTCCTGTACTACCCACTCGTTTTTATACTTCTACAAAGATAGATTACATGGATGATTTCAATGGTACGTCATCCAGATTTTGAAGGACCTCGCAGATTACTAAAGAGGTGATCCCCTAATGCAATATAGATCTCTCCAAAATATCAAATGCACACGACCTGGATTCATAAAAAAATAGGTAATTGGGTTTTCTTAAGCATGTACATTTTGTTTCACCATCATCTGTTGGCAATTAAATTCAAATGAAGTTTATGCAAGCCCTCGGTTTTTGAATATTTAAACTCAGTGATCATATTAAACGATACTTACAAACAGAAATTACTGATTGGGTTCATTAAGGGATGAGAAGCGTCAAAGCGACGACGTAGAAACCAAAAATATCTCCAACCATCCTCAAATGGTAAAAGTTGGGTGATGTGGCAAACCTTTTAACCTGTTGTCGAAGCGCACACAAATGAAATTGGTAAGCCTATTTGCATTAATTTCTATAACATGTGTTGTATAAATCGATATCTAACTGAATACGAAAGACTAAAGCATAAAAATTCATGACTATAATCCTTTTTAACAACATCAACCAAACAGTCTTTAGATAGCAGCGACCAAACACCGTTTTTGACAGCAGTGACCAAACACCCCTTAAGACAGATTTGTCATGCTATTTTTAACTTGCGTTAGACCTTCAGCATAGTGTGATTATGATTACTATATTTCTATAAAAAAAACTTGCTGCTACCTACCACATGTTTTACCTGTAAATATACAACAAACCGAAAATTTTTGTATTTCTTAAAGCCGTTCATAAATACAATAGTATTCAATTCAACTTGTTAATAAGTACGATCAGCAGTTGTTTATATCTTCAGTCAAAGCACAGGTAGAAGATTAAGGAGAAAAAAAGAAGCAACACTCACCAATCAGGGTCCAAGACCATGACATAGCGTCGTCAAGTGCGTTGGCTACATCATCCATTAATAACACTTTCCAGTTTCAGAACCTCATCTCACAAGGTATGTAACGACATAGACCTGTGCAAGTAGTACATCTGCAGGGCAGGAAGAATAATTACTTAGATTAATTGTACACAAAAAAAATGATTCAAACTAAAATTGTGTGTACCTTGGGTTTTTATTTAACACACCCCAATATACTTTTCAAATTATAAGAATATGAGAAAAACATGAATTTACGATAATGAAGATGTCGTATGTATAATTTCATCAAGAGATACGGAATCAAAGTGAATGTAATGGTTGAAATTCTACTTGAATTGAAGTTGAGGATTTGTTGTGTTATATTTTCTATGTTCAAGATACTCGTGATATAGGAAAAATTGTTGCGTTCATTTTATTAAGCTAACATCAACATATTGGTCTAAGTATTGCTCTTAGGAAGACAAGTCGTCATCTCAGAGGTCAAGCTCAAGCTACTGCTGCAGTGATAAACTACAGCTTCTTCCTACCTTCGTTGTTAGTTTATTTGTGTTCTTCATGCCCCTTCGCAATTTCACTACACGGATATGCGCGCAAGATCCCTTATGTTGCTATGTAGTACGTTGTATATTAAGATCTGTGTACCTTTGCTACATGTCCTAAAAAACCATTGAGACAAAACGCTCCGTTGAGAAGCATCCCGTAGCGAAGAACACAGGTCTTACACCTCATGTTAATTATCCTACTTTATTAATTTATAGGAACTCCCGAGTTCCAATGCTCCATTTTAGCCGTATATTTTCGATTGTGTGTAACCCAAATTTTGAACTTTGCATAACAACCATGGATTTCTTCAATCTTATCCGTTGGTAGAAATCCTACTGTTGCATAATTTTGTTTCTATAGAATTTAAATTTCTAATCTTAAAAAGAATTCATATTGCATTATTTTACATAACAGTTCCTATAAACAAATATGAAATATTAAATGATAATTAATTGAAAAAATGACAATAAATTGGAAATCAGTTTGATGAGAACATCAATTTATATAAATTCTTTGCAAAACCTCCTTGTAAACAACATTAGTTGTCATGTTTGTTTGATTTCCATCTTCATCACAGAGAAGCACCTTCAATCCCTTTTTGCTTGTAACTCTTGAAATCGCAACATATAACTGACCATGTGTAAATACTGGTCTACGTAAGTATAGTCCCACCTGCTCTACTGATTTTCCTTGGCTTTTGTTGATCGTCATTGCAAAGCATACCATTAGTGGAAACTGTCTTCTGTTAAATTTGAACGGTACCCGTTTATCAGACGGCATAAGTTGCAATCTTGGTATATAAGTATATTTTCCAATATTTGTCCCAGAGATAATTTTCCCTTCAATAACATGATCTTCTAACTGTGTTACTATTAGTCGTGTGCCGTTGCATAATCCATTTTGCTGATCGATCTTTCTTAGAATCATAACCGGAACACCTTTTTTGAGCTTTAGGCAATGGTTTGGTAACCCTGATATTTTGAATGCATTTAATAGTTCAGGAGAGTATATTGATTCGTTGTAAGAACCGGTTAATTCTGATGGACATATAGTGTCGCAGCTTAGATAAACTTTCTCTTTCTCATTTATTTGCGAGAGCATATGTTCGTTAATCTGATCAACTTCTTCATTTGTTGGTACCAATATTGCCTTATTTTGAAAATAACCATCTTCTGCCATTTCATTATGTATTGTCGGATATATTGCATCTACCTTTGCTTGTAGTGTATCACCATCTGTTTTAATCAAGACGTCGTATGGGAATTCAATATCAACTTCTCCATCATTATCATGACCGAGTTCCCCTTCTCCGACTTTTAACATCCACTCGGCAAATTCTTTAATTTCTTTCGTGTCTTCCTCATTTTTAGTTGACTTTAAACGCATGTTGGTGGTTAAATTCAGAACCGTACAATGTTCCCAAATATATGAATGGTTGAGTGAGGCGTGTACGATCTCTTCTCTAGTTCCTTTTTGGATAACAGGTAACACTTGTCGGAAATCTCCTCCAAATAGAATGGTTTTACCACCAAACGGTTTCTCTTTCGAATCCGAATCAATTATTTGTCTTAATGTTCTATCTAGTGCTTCGAAGGCATGTTTATGCGTCATAGGAGCTTCATCCTAGATTATGAGTTTTGTTTTATTCAATAAAGCGGCTAGAGGACTGTTAGCAGAGATATTGCAAAAAGACTGCTCGTTAAGATTTATTGGTATTTTAAATCTTGAATGAGCGGTTCGTCCTTTTGGAAGTAGCAGCGCTGCAATTCCGCTTGAGGCGACATTTAGAACAATTTCTCCTTTTGATCTTATTGCCGAAGACAAAGTTTTCCAGACAAACGTTTTTCCAGTCCCCCATAACCGTACAGGAAAAAAACGCCCCCTTTTCCTGAATCTATTGACTCCATGATAGTGTTATACACCCCTCTTTGTTCATCTGTCATCTTTGAATACATCGATGCATGCTGTTCTTCCATTTCTTTTTTTTTTGAAATTGAGTTCTTCCTGTATCAACACGTTTGTCCAATCTTCTTTATTTTGGTAATTAGCAAGTGGCATGTCCTTGATTTCTTTTAGGCTTCTGCCTCTTGACATGAGCAGTTCATCGATTTTTACCAAAGCTATGTTCAAAATAGTGTCTTGATCAAGGACCAAATCTGTTTTTATTAAGATTGTTAGTATTTTGTTTTAAAAATTAAAAGTTTCAAAATGTGTAAGTACTTACTTGGCATGTTGAGCTCTCTTCTTCGTATGTTTTCTATGTCATCTGATAGTTCGTTAGATGTTTGTTCCCAAACATATGCTGGCCTTGATAAAACGTTCTCCGTGATAAGCATAACAAAAAGGCTTTTACAGTAATCTCCGGTATTGCATTTGTGTGCCTCTTTAATTGCTTCAATGTACTCTCTGTCGTCTTCGAGTAATCCCATGGCATAGCATGTATCTTGAAAGGTAGCATACTCCTTTTTGTTATGTGTTTTGATGTCTTCGTATCCTGTTGGTCCTTTTCTTTGGTTCAGCAAAACTCTCAGGTAAAATGATTCTCCAACTGATCGAGCGACATAGTTTATTCGGCCTACGGCTTTGCCCTTTTTCCTTCTTGTCCATTTTCTTTTTTCCTTGTTCCAAACAAAATATTTAGGGAACTCTACGTATGTTAATGTTTGGGCAAGATCGTCAGTTTTATTTATCTCCATCCATTGCAAGAACTGTGAGTTATTCACTGAAGGTTTGGAAAGCACGTCTTCTACATCTTCATCGCCTTCAAACACAATTGGTTGTTCATCTTTGAGGTGAAATGATAACCTTTGAACGGAAGGGTATTGATAGTGTATTGGAAACTTGTATAGTCTCCACGCTGCTTCACACGCGGATATGTATCGACAATCAAAATATTGTTTGATTTCGTCTTTTGGTTTCTTTATGTTGTCATTGTTGTTTTGTTTATCAAAAGCTATCGTTACTCTATCTTGCCCTTTGTTTATGTATTTAAACAAATACTTTATAGCCCCACTTTGATTGCACCATTCGACGTTAATGTGTGCCTGGAATTTCTTCATCAGCCATGCATTGTATGGGACAACGTATCTGTTGCACAATGATTATAAAAACATGTTAGTGTTTTTGTATATATATTTGTTTATGGAATTGTGTTTATGATTTTGGTTACCTGTTATCCAAGTGTGTCCTATTTTTTACGACCGTTCTTTTATTGTCTGGGCGCTTGTAAATAGCATATCCATTCTCACTTATATATGTTTTTTCTATGAAATCTTTTGGAAATTTCTTTGAGCAGACCTTTTTCTTCATGCATGGTGATTTCATGTTGTGAGGTCCACATGGGCCGTGCATCATTTGCTCTGACACAAGCTTGTATAATTCAGGATCTTCTTGTTCATCGGGTATTTCTGCAGATATCAAACGATCTATATCCTCAGGATTTGGAATTTTAGATTCTTTGGCAAAGAACAGACATATATGTGCATGAGGGAGTCCTCTCTTTTGGAATTCAACTGTGTACACAACTGCATTTTACAAATATTCATTTATTAGCAGTATACATTTTGAAAAGTACTTCATAGAAATGTTAATATACTTTAAAGAAAGATTTTTAAATTCTAGCATACCTGCACTAACCACTCCGAGTATGTGTTTTTTCCGTAAACAATTTATAAGCTGATCAAGTTTTTGTTTGAAAACCCGTGTCACTGCGTCTGGTCTGTTTTCAGCATTCACGTTATGCTTTTTCATAAATCGGTTTATTTCTGGCCACTTCGGGTTACACGTAAATGTAATAAATAGATCCGGGTATCCATACGCTTTACAAAGAGCCATCGCGTCTAGGTAATTTTGCATCTTATATCTCGGGCCTCCAGTATATGAAGTTGGGATGACTATAGGATTACCTGTCTTTGAAGCATCTGAGTTTCCAGCCTCCAAAGATTTATTAAGATCATTTATTGGTGCTATCCTTAGAATTTTTTGGTTCCTCCTTATGAAAGTGAGCCTGTCATTCTCTACCATAGTGAATGCGTCGACAATGAATTGTTGATAAAGTTTGTGAGACATTAGTATCAATGATGTCTCGTTATCCCTTTGTTGCATTCTATATGCAAACCATTCCCTCATTGATAATCTCCATCTTCCCTTGTCAGTTTTGATTATTTTTCCTTTCAAAAATATGTCGTCTCTATAACCATCCTCGGCGTATGGGAATAGTAAAGGGTATTGTAGTGGAAGGTAAGATGGGTGCATTTCATTTATACGTTTCGCTACACCCGCTGTATCTTCGACAATTATGTCTCTTGTTTTTCCGGAGTCATCGAAATCTCCAACAATAATTGCTGCTACTTCGTCCGCGGTTGGCAGATTGTACTCTCTTGCATCAATTTCACGTTTTTCAACTAACCTTAGCTTGATATTGCAGACATTGTTATCTTTCATCTTTTCTCCAACCATTCTGAACTTTTTTACTAACGGGTTGTTATCGTCTAAGATTTTTTTAATTCTTTGTGCGATTAAAACATCATCCTTTTCAACTTTTTTCCCTGGTTTGTTGCTGGAAGATCTGTTATAAAACATATGTAACATTCATTAACAAATATATATTAAATATTTGTTATATAATTGAATATTATTCTTACCTTAATGCCGTGAATCTGTTATCTATTTCGTTTTGGTTGTCGTATATATATAGTTGTGAGAACTTTGGAATGTCGTTGTCTTTTGGTCGGAGGCTTGGCATTAAATGGTAATTTTCTCCTTGCATTCTGTAAATCCATGGTCCACCCCCGTTATTCACTGTCTTGTCAACCTTTCCGCCTATGGATGTGAAACTGAATATACTGTTGAACTTTCGAATATTATGAAGAAAGTTTTTGCTTGTAGTGTCGTTTCCTGTGAATAGTTGAAGCAAATCTTTAGGAGGATTCTCCATATTTGTTAAAAGAACTTCTCCTTTTTGGCAACACAATGTGAACGAAGTTGTGTTTGTTACTGTCTTTTTGTTTGTTTCTCCTGTCCATAGTTTTGCTTTGCAAGAATAGCATGTGTGAATCTGGTCTCCAATATCCATGTAATCTGTGTGATTTAATGTTATGTAATGTTACCTAATATTTATAAGTAAATAGATGATATACACACAACAAAATACCTTTAGCAATGCCTTTATATTCTTGATTTGTTGAATTTTCTGAATCGTGTAGCTTTTCCCAACTAACATGGAAGTAATAAAGCATCTCTTCTGTCCAACTTTTAGTATTCAAAGATGTTGGCTTTTGTTTTTTCTTTAAAAATTGATCAACAGTCTTTGACTTCAATTTAAATTTCTGTATAATTATAATATAAATATAAGAAAATAAATAAGGTTATATGTAATGCTCATATGAATTTTTGTTTTAAATCATACCTTTAAATGATTTTGAATTTCAGAGAGCGTAACATTACCATCTGTCATATGTTGTTTGATTTTCTTTGGAGTTGGATCTGTAAAAGAATTTGAATTATAAATCATATAGAAGTATGTGTAATAAAATAGAGTCAAAAGTTAAACCAAAGAATCTTATAATTCAGCTAACCTTCATACGCTGTAAGTTTAACGACGATATCGATGAAGTTTTTGCACATTTTTGTAGACCAGGTTGTGTATTTCTACAAAATTATTTGTTATTCAAATTGAAGTTAAACCTATATGTAATAAAAAGATATTCAAACAAACCTGTTTTTTGTTTCCTTCAGGTTTCCCAGTGTTACCATGGTTTTGGTTTTTCCTTTTTTTTGCCTTGATTGTTTCTGTTGTTTGATCTTTTGTAGCATTATCTGTAAGTGGTTTTGTGTTTTGTTGTTCCTGTTCCCACCTCTCTTTGAAGTAATACACCATTTGTTGCGTCCACTCTAGAGTATCAATAAAACTTGGTTGCTTCTTTATGTTCACAAAATTATCAACTGTTTCTGTTTTCTCTCTAAATGTCTACAATTCATTAAATTTATGTTTAATCACAAAATAACATAAATAAGTTAAATATTTTTATTAGTGTTTATATAGATAATGCAAAAAGGATTTAATGTGTTATCTTACCTGCAGATGATTTTTTATTTCCAACAATGTAATATGTTTGTCATTCATAAGGCCAAATATTTTCTTTGGTGTAGATCCTAAATAAAATTTGTGACAACAGCAAAAAAAACATTAGTTTATACACTGATAATATGTGTGTAAAAGGATTTGTGTTTTCAAACCTTGACATCCTCCAAGTTTAACAACAATGTCAATGAATTTCCTTTCTAAGCAAGCACTCCATTTTTTAACCATCGTATCTATGCTTATATCTTCTACGACTTTGTTCGTGGTTGTTTTTTGGTTTCTACGTTCCCACCTTTCTTTGAAGTAATATACCATTTCCTGTGTCCACCCTTCTGTATCTACAAATGTTGGTTGATTGTTTTTGCTCACAAAATTGTTGACAATCTGTGTTCTTTGTCTAAATTTCTACAATACATGAGATATATGTTAGATGATTTAGAAAACATTTAAAAAGACGATATTAATGTTAAAGACTCTAAGGATGTTTAATAACAAATTGTTACCTGAAGATGATTTTTTATTTCCAACAATGTTATATCTTTGTCATTCGTAAGACCTAAAATCTTATTAGGTGTAGCTGCTGTAAAAGGTTTTTTAGAATACGAAAAATAAATTTATTAGTTGGAACACTTAGTAGATGTTTTAAAAAGGGTTTGTATTTCAAACCTTCAGATCCTCCTAGTTTAACAACTATATCAATGAATTTCCTATTCAACCCAGGAGACCATTTTTTCTGCATTTTGTAACAAATAAATTAGTTAGGTGGTTAATTTAAATGTAAAGATGGAAAATGGATTAAAAGTTGGTTTAGAATAATTGGGCCTAACCTGTTTCCTTTTAATTGATTGTTTTTCTGTAATGATTTGTTGATTAGCTGTTTCATTCTTCATTTCTTGATTGTTGCATGTTTCTGTTTGTAGTCTTTCATCTTTACTTTCAACCATACTTGGTCTTTCGTTTGTGTTTAAGAACCTAATGTATGTCTTTGTTTTCTTTCTAAATGCCTAGAAGTTTAAGTAAAATATATTTTTTATTAGATCATTGATAGTTAAGTAATTTTTTTTCTTACTCATTGCATAATAACATGTTATAACTATTTAATATACAATCTTACCTGCAGATGGTTGCTTATTTCTAAAATTGTTAAATTATCGGATTTCATATTTTCATAAATTTTCTTGGGTTTGGCAGCTATTTTTAAAAACAATCAAAAGAAGAGTTAGTTTATAAATAAACAAAATATTGTTTAAAAAAGTTTCTTTCTTCATACCTTGAGGTCCTCCAAATTTACCAACTATATCAATGAATTTCTTGTCCAACATTGGTGTCCATTTTACCTGCAATATATAGTTTTCTCCAAAATTATAACATAAACTTGAATAACAAATTGGGAGATAATTTGAAGAATGAGATGAAACCTGTGTTTTTCTTTTATTTTTTATTCCTATAGCAAACTGTTCTTTTGATGTTCCATTCTGCATTTTTTCATTCATGAAAATTCCTGTTTGTAGTCCCTCGACTTTCATGTCACTCATTGTTGGTTGTTGATTTGTGTATGAAAAATTGTCTCCTATCTTTGTTTTCTTTCTATATGCCTTCAAGTTCAACAATAATACTTTTAATAATAGTTAAACAATATTTAAGTGATCTTCTTTATTAATGTTTCCACAATAACATGTTATAAACATAATCTAACCTGGAGATGGCTTTTGATTTCCAAAACCGTAACATCATCATCTTGCATATGTTCATAAATTTTCATAGGTTTCACCGCTACAAAATTTTACAAAAAAAACAATTAAAGAAAACGTTATTTTATAAATCTACCAAATATTATTTAACAAATAATATTGTTTCAAACCTTCTGATCCTCCAAGTTTATTTACTATGTTGATGAATTTCTCATCCAACAATGTTGTCCATCTTTTCTGGAATTTATAATAAACACATAATCTGGATGTTGAATTATACATTTGCTTAACAAACAATATTATAATCAAAAGATTTTTAGAAATAATTTTTTCAAACCTGTCTTTTGTTTGTCGCTGGCTTCTGAGTATGATCTTCTTTTGTTCTTTTAGATTTATTTTTTTTGTTCATTCTAATCACAAAGAGAGTCGTTTTTTTGGTTAAGATTTTTAAAAATAAACGTATGTTATATATATATATATATATGTATTAATTAACTTAACAATTATAATTGTACTTTAATTGTATTCTTTATTTGATTGGTATAGAGTCGGCTTTTTTATTTTTTTGGTTAAGATTTAGTAAATATCAACAAATATTATATCTATATATAGATTTAGATTAACATACCAATTTTAATTTCATGAATGGTACGGTTTCTTTTATCTGGATTTATTTACTACAATTGGATATGGACTACTACTAATTATTAGATAATTACTATTAAAGTATTTTACTTCTAATAGGATTTTGTTTTTATGTCTATATAACTCGTTATATTCTTTGGTTTTTAGTATGTTTTCTGGATCAATTTTTAAAGGGTTTTTACAACAAAACTTTAATTTCTGTTTTCCTGCTTTTTGATGGAATTTTTGTGTCAGTTTCGAAACAGGACAGATGGTGGAATGGTATGTTGTTTTATTCTCTAATATTTTTTTTTGCAAGTATCTTTTTTTTAATGCTTAATTTATTTTGAAAAACAGATAGTTCCTGTTAACTTGTTGAGTTTTGCTAAAGGGAAGAGAAATAAAAAATTGTGTGTACGTGCAACTGATTGTGTTTATTATATTCGTGTAAGATATATCAATGTGTCTTTTGCATTGGTATATGCAAGAATTTGGAATCGTTATGTTAAGTCTAAAGGTATTGTGGATGGGTGGCATGTTCACTTTGTAGTTTCTAGTAGGCTGAGTATGTTGTTTCTTGCTGAGTACAATTTAGAGGGCATGCCTATTTCAAGGTTATATAATTTCGGAACATATGCGCCTGTTTGTCTGACGTATGCTTCGTCACAAAGTAAACACATGCAGGTAATCAACTACAAACAACTACAGAATACCTTTTTTTTAAATTTGTATAAAACTTATTTTTTGTTTTTTTTTAATTTTTTTACAGATATTACCGAAATTTTTTTTTCATGGTTTTATCAAAAAGGATAAGTTTGACTTTAAAAAAATTCAAAAGTATGAAGTGAAGCTTAAATTTATTGAAGAAGCACCACGTGGATTTTATGGGTGTAACTGGACAAATTTGATTGTAACAGAGAATGTTACTGAAGGGCAAAAAATGGTGGTGTGTCATGCTGGAGGATTTAATTTCCATGTTACTGTTTTTGATTTTAATGGAGTTTCTATCGAGACTTTCTGTTTGGTCTTAGTTGATAATGTTGAATGGTTTACGGTTGAGTGACGTTGCTGGAAAGACTTGATTATTTCTGTCATGATATAGTTTTGTAGTATTTTGTTTGTTTCTAATAATTAAACTAAATACTGTTTTTCTTATATTTGATTAATCAAACTTTTTGGTTCTTTTAATTATAATTTTTAGGGACTTCTTTGAATAAGCCCTCTCCAAACACATTTATTCACAGATACCTATGCTATTCTATCATGGCACAAGTTCATACTTCATAGTTGTGTAACATGGAGTCTTTTTGAGAGCATTAACGCAAACAAACGCAACGAATATCACTAATATGAACAATGACAACAACCTATATAATCCAGTATTCCATCTTATCACTACTTGGCATTATGGCGAGTTCAGTAAATATTTCCTACTTTACTGTGTTAATGTTAGTTACTGTCTTGCTACATGTTGAACGATTTAGACTGATCTTTTGTTTTTTTTCCTTTAATGAAGCTGTTTAAAATAAAATGTTTAACTGTATGGTTACTTGTATAATTGATGAAACTGCCGGGTTAGAAATTTGTGATACGGTAATAGTTTTATTAAATTAGCTAATATTTTTGAATAACCAGTTTATTTAGCTTTAAATCTTCTTTTAGTAGTCTGCTTGGAACATTTGACTGCAAAATTCTGATTTTTAGTTGAAGTAGTTTTGACTTTTGAACTTGATTTTCACTTAGGATGAAAGATTAACGTGTTCTCATATTAAGTTGTTTATTCATGCCTGAGTGTTGGTTTTTGTTGTTTAATTTGTAATAGTTTGATTCATGGCAGTATGAAGCATCGAGTTTGATTAGTTAGTATTTGTGTTTTTCATAAATGAATTATTATTGTACTGATATGTGATCTGTGATGTGATATTTAGTGGCTAATTTGGGTTTATTTTTGCTTAATTCTATTTTAGTGTTGATTTGAGTTTCGTAAATAGCCAAATTCTGGCATTTCAAAAAATATTAACAAAAAGTGGTCACAGCAGGTCTCAAACTCGAGACCTGCCCCCATCAGCTAAGATGTTATGCATTTGAGCTGCAACCTCTTTTGTTAATTTGTCTCCATTACATAGTTTCTATACTTTAAGATTTTTGGCAGTTTTACGTTTGTTAAAGGTTTATTAACATAATAAAGTAATAAGCTTGGCCAAACACCTCTTAAACTATCTTTCTTTTAATCAAATTTTAGTAAATAAAGATACAGTGTATCAATGAGATTGAATCCTTTAAAAACTTTTATCATAAAAATTGTCACATAAGTCAAGTGAATACAAATTAAGGCACCATTAATCTTACCAGAGAATACTAGATTGGGTCAAAACCATGTCACCCCAGATACCTTTTTCCATTTCTTTAACCCATATCAGATAAGAAAAAAAAACCAGTCTGGATTAGCTATAGTATCTCTATTCATGTGGATGTTAGAGTGGCTATAACTAAAACAACCAACTTCCACAAGCTAACAACATTACCACCCAAATTAAAATCATGAAACTTACATAATGCAATATAATGTATTCAATAATAGTACCTCTAAGCAAATGAAAGAACGATAATATCAACCTTTATTTATTAAAAAAAAAATTCTAAATTCACCATAACATACTCATAAACCAAGAATAGGAAAAACATAATTAAATAAAAGTATTAAATATTAACTAAATCAGACAGTTTCTTTCAATTATTCTATGACTTGCATCAGGATAATTTAGCCTTTATTGTCTTCACTCTCAACTTTCGCCTTCTTTTCCATATCAAATACTTCTGGTTCTCCGTTCTTTCTTTTACTTCCACCTTCTGCTAAAGTTTCATTCTTCTAATATAAAAAAATAATTCAGTACTTTTTTTAATAATCTTTTTATTAGCTGCACATATGTTTTATTTCTAAATAAAATAGTATTAAAAATACCTGATTCCCTTTAAATTTAGGGATAACATCACCTTCATGTTCAACTTTTCCTTTACTATCGTCAAATTCGGTGTCGCTTTTCTTACCATTATCTATTGCAGATATTTTTCCTAAACAATGACTTTTGATTTCCTAATAGTATTTAAAAATGTTAAAATATAAACTTTCATGTTCATATTTGATAGTTAAAATAATGAAAAATAATGAAATTGAATTATTATATACCTCTTCTTCATTTGTTTGTTTTGCTACAATTGATTTCATAACAGCTTCATCATCAGTTACTCGGTTAACTTTGAATATATGATAATTGTTGTTCACATTGTATGTGGAAACTTGTAATTTAAATACAAAATCTTTGTTGACAATACTATCCAAATCTTTTGGGTACGATGTGATATCTTCATTTTGTTACAAAATAAAAATGTGTTGTTTTTAATATATCAAAAAATTATAAAATTAAAAAAACATTTATGTAAAACAAATGTATACACACATCATTACCTTATCAATCTTAGATATAAGATAGGCCACAGACTTTCCTAACAATTTTGCAACCTCTTGTTGAAACAAACAAAAAGAAGCTGAACCTGATTCATCTTGAACACGAATATAGACTTTAATCCTGAAAAAATAATTCAAAAAAGTTGAAAAAATTTAGGAATAAATTATGACAGATTTTTTATTATTATTATTGATACACGTATAATTTACTACACTAATACATACCTTGGATAAAGGTCACAATTTCTTTGACAATTTTCACAGTTGTAAATTCTATCACTTGGATTACCTTTGAATGGTTTCACAATGCTACTACAATTGCTGCAGATTGTGTAATACCAGCCTTGGTCAGCAACAATTTTCAAAATTTTTCCAATCACAACACACCCAGTTGGCTGTAGATAGACAAATATGAATTAGATGAAAATAATATAATACTTCAATGCATATATTCTTAAAAACATTCTTTACCTCTGATAACTCATACAGTTCATCAATAGTCATAATCGGGAATTGTGAATAGTAGTCTTCGGGATTTCTAACAATGGTGTTAGATGATAACTCAATTTTTGGATTCTCAACTGATGCTACATTTGCACTATGTATCCTAATTTTAAATAAACACAATAAATTAATATATATCTTACGAACAAAACGACTAAAGATTAAATAGAAACTTTAAATCTCTTATATTTAAACTTACCTGTCTTTGAAAGCTTTTATATGTTTATTATCTTCATTGATAATCAACTTGGATCCAGCAAAACAGTTCGAAACTTGTCTTACACCTGTAATTTAAGATATTTATTTAAAATCTTTTCGATTTAATATGTAGCAACGGTTATAAAATTCATCAAAAAATAACACTTACGATTCCAGGTAGTTATTCTTGCCATCTTGATAAGAACTATTATTGGTTCAATTGATGATTGATTATCTTTGATATAATCATGAAGCTTTATAGCAAGATCATTCCATAAGATACATGGAATTGTTGCCCCCCTGTATAAACATATGAAAAATATTTATATATGGTTATAAATAAAATTCTTGTCTAAAATTTTATTATTAAATAATACTTACGTGACATCTTGGAGTTGAAATTCAAGAATATGCTTAGGTGCATTTTTAGGATTCAAGATGGTGATATCTTTGTTTTGTATCAATCGACCAATAACATCTACATTCAAATACAAACAATATTAAGATATACTATAGATTTTAAACAAATTATTTAAACATAATTAACTTGTAGAACAGAACTTACTTACCAAACGAATAATTTTCATCAACTCTTCGTTCCAAAAAGTCATTAAACAAAACAAAATCAGCCCCTTCATCATTGCATTTGAATTCAGAGCAATTACGCACATTTGTTTTTTTAAAGAAGTAGATTTTGAATTCATGTTTTGTTAACTTTGTAGAATCAACATTCCTTTTCACATTGAAGTTTGATATTATTTGATAATCATTCTCTTTTAAAAGAGTATCAAAATCAAAAAAAACAAAACTGCTAATTGTAGCATGAATCTTTGTCCCCTACATACAGAAATATGCCAAACATTAACAAAACCTAATAGATAAAAACTAACACATTACTTAATAAATTTAAATACCTGCTCATCCATTAGGATCATATCAATGCCAGCAAGCTTTGACGGATGGTTGTTGGAATAATATTGATTCCAAAGTGATACAACTTTTACTTTGATATTGAACTTCCCTTTGTCTGGGTAGATATCTTGAAGTGGAGTGATTTTCATTGACATAGCTGCAAATAGGGGGAAAATAATTGAAGAATGGTCGAATTTTAATAATCTGTGGATACACAAAAACTAAATTGCGTTTTCAATGGGTATATATAGGGAATTATACATATTGTAAAATAATATAACTTCTAATTGTATTAGGATATATATGTAAGTCCATTAGGATATATCTGTAAATATATTAGGATATATCTATTGTTTTGTAAATTAGTTTTGTAAATGTATTAGGATATATATCTACTGTTTTTACAAATTTACATTATAGTCCAAGAATATGCAAAAACAATTAAACAGGTTCATTCCTAAGCATAACCAAATAAGCCATGACCTGACTATATGAACCAAAGCAAACAGCACATACAAACCAACTTATATCCAGTTATTCAACCACCAAATTAACGTGTTTGCCTAACCTTATTTGATTTACGTTTATATACAATATAACCTCCAATTTTCAGACTTACTTTGAAACTTATATGGCCTTATGTAAAACTTATCGGGTTTCCCCTAATATAAGCTTATTATGAAACAATAAGCTTATATTACACAGAAACTTTCAAAATAAGCCACAAAAAATGTGGTTATAAAACATAGCCCGAGAACTAATATATATGAACGACATCTTATATTAGACTGCTTAGAAGAAGGATGATAGTCTAACTTATAACTAAATTGGGGCAACTGAAGTAGCAAAATTTCACCCTTGACCCTACTTAACTCCAAGTTAGAGAAACAGGTACATTATGTTTCAATGTACGATTTTCCCCTCCTGCTCTTCGATTCTTAATAGTTACTCTCTACCAGGCTACAAAGTTCATAGACTCGTCAATTACATACAACACCACCAATGTCATCATTGACATACCAGTTATAACAGATTTCATTACAACTATATCAGGTACCAGCATTGTAAATATTGGTTTCCGCCTAGCTAGCTTTCCTAATTTCCAAGTTAATGACCATTTTTGAGGATTTTAGTTTAAAAACTACTATAAATGCAATAAAACATTTTACATTGTGTGCAGTTTGTTTGACACTGTGTGTGGTCTATTTCAGTAAGCTAAAGACATGACAACATTTCGAATACAACCATTATATTGGGTAGTGTCAAACTAAAAATCATTCAAGTAGGTTTGTTATACGCCAGAGTGCTTGATACACCAAAAGCAGGGGTGCTTGGCCACCAAATATTGTAATTAATATGCCGTCACAACTATCTTCTAAAATTAATCTATAGTGCCGTCACAACTATCTTCTAAAATTAATCTATAGTGTAAAACAACAAAACATGTTACCAAATTACTTTCATTTAAGCATCACATATAGCAACTCCAAATTAGTCTAAGGCATCTATATGCGTTTTCTCATCAAAATTCCCACAAGAGCATATGAAACAATATAGTTGAAACAATATAAGCTTATTATGAAACAATAAGCTTATATTAGACAGAAACTTATTTTTATATGCTTTAGCCCTAATGATAAAAAGGGAAATGAAACAGACTCTCACTCGCGTCTAGCAAGAAAATGAAAGTTTACTTTTCGCATTAGCTTCACGGCCATTTCTACTTCCAATTCTTGTGACCAAGTATCAGCAATTGTGTACATATCTGATGTATCAAATATCTTCCTGTTACAAAAAATAAGTACGTACCCAGCATGTAATTGTAGAAAGAAAATCAAGAAAATGCAAGGGAATTTCGATGAAAGAAAATCACCTTATGAGAAAAAGCAGGACGAATCGTATTCCTACGTATGTGGGACCCTTCTCGCAATAATGATGTTCGGCATGGAGTTACCCGAAATACTCAAACAATCCAACTGTTGCGCTACGTTCATTGAAGAATTAGCATGCCCCCATAAAACGCTGTTTCGTGAAATTCTTGGATTATGACTCCAGATTTGATTCCGCAAATGTCACTAAACAAAGAAATTCATAAGATAAGGCCACATTCCACTAAAAAAAAATTAAATTAAAAAATGCCATAGGCATCTCGAGACGAAAGGGCCTCACACATTCCCCTGTTATTACACGTCTTTGGTCCCGTCATCCTTGTTCTTGTATAAAGTATTTTAGGTTAATAAATTATGGATATTATATACATATTAACAGACTGTTTGTTGATTATATCCAACATACCTATATGGCTTTTGCGCCATAAATATCCCATTTCATGATTCATATGGTTAACAAAAGTAACGACTCAAAAAATTGGGGGGCAACTGAAGTAGCAAAATTTCACCCTTGACCCTACTTAACTCCAAGTTACAGGAACAGGTACATTATGTTTCAATGTACGATTTTCCCCTCCTCCTCTTCGATTCTTAATAGTTACTCTCTAACAGGCTACAAAGCTCATAGACTCGTCAATTACATACAACACCACCAATGTCATCATTGACATACCAGTTATAACAGATTTCATTTCAACTATACCAGGTACCAGCATTGTAATTATTGGTTTCCGCCTAGCTAGCTTTCCTAATTATCAAGTTAATGACCATTTTTGAGAATTCTAGTTTAAAAACTACTATAAATGCAATAAAACGTTTTACATTGTGTGCAGTTTGTTTGACACTGTGTGTGGTCTATTTCAGTAAGCTAAAGACATGACAACATTTCGAATACAACCATTATATTGGGTAGTGTCAAACTAAAAATCATTCAAGTAGGTTTGCTATACGCCAGAGTGCTTGATACACCAAAAGCAGGGGTGCTTGGCCACCAAATATTGTAATTAATATGCCGTCACAACTATCTTCTAAAATTAATCTATAGTGCCGTCACAACTATCTTCTAAAATTAATCTATAGTGTAAAACAACAAAACATGTTACCAAATTACTTTCATTTAAGCATCACATATAGCAACTCCAAATTAGTCTAAGGCATCTGTATGCGTTTTCTCATCGAAATTCCCACTAGAGCATCTAAATAGGTTGATTAGATTCTTACCAAAAAAATGATGACCATATGTTTTGGTGGCAATGAAGACTTTACATACCAGAAATTGTTCTCCCTCCCGCGTCACATCTATCCCTACAAGCAACAGCCTTTAGCCCAAGATTATCACATACAATAGATGGCAACTAAGATTGATTAATTGGAATTTGATTTTGGTGTTTAGATTGGTGGTCGGTCGATGGGTGGTGATGGTGTGGAGCAAGAAAATGAAAGTTTACTTTTCGCATTAGCTTCACGGCCATTTCTACTTCCAATTCTTGTGACCAAGTATCAGCAATTGTGTACATATCTGATGTATCAAATATCTTCCTGTTACAAAAAATAAGTACGTACCCAGCATGTAATTGTAGAAAGAAAATCAAGAAAATGCAAGGGAATTTCGATGAAAGAAAATCACCTTATGAGAAAAAGCAGGACGAATCGTATTCCTACGTATATGGGACCCTTCTCGCAATAATCGTGCTCGGCATGGAGTTACCCGAAATCCTCAAACAATCCAACTGTTGCGCTACGTTCATTGAAGAATTAGCATGCCCCCATAAAACGCTATTTCGTGAAATTCTTGGATTATGACTCCAGATTTGATTCCGCAAATGTCACTAAACAAAGAAATTCATAAGATAAGGCCACATTCCACTAAAAAAATATTTAAATTAAAAAATGCCATAGGCATCTCGAGACGAAAGGGCCTCACGCATTCCCCTGTTATTACACGTCTTTGGTCCCGTCATCCTTGTTCTTGTATAAAGTATTTTAGGTTAATAAATTATGGATATTATATACATATTAACAGACTGTTTGTTGATTGTATCCAACATACCTATATGGCTTTTGCGCCATAAATATCCCATTATGTTACAGGAACAGGTACATTATGTTTCAATGTACGATTTTCCCCTCATCCTCTTCGATTCTTAATAGTTACTCTCTACCAGGCTACAAAGTTCATAGACTCGTCAATTACATACAACACCACCAATGTCATCATTGACATACCAGTTATAACAGATTTCATTTCAACTATATCAGGTACCAGCATTGTAATTATTGGTTTCCGCCTAGCTAGCTTTCCTAATTTCCAAGTTAATGACCATTTTTGAGGATTCTAGTTTAAAAACTACTATAAATGCAATAAAACATTTTACATTGTGTGCAGTTTGTTTGACACTGTGTGTAGTCTTTTTCAGTAAGCTAAAGACATGACAACATTTCGAATACAACCATTATATTGGGTAGTGTCAAACTAAAAATCATTCAAGTAGGTTTGCCAGGGGTGCTTGGCCACCAAATATTGTAATTAATATGCCGTCACAACTATCTTCTAAAATTAATCTATAGTGCCGTCACAACTATCTTCTAAAATTAATCTATAGTGTAAAACAACAAAACATATTACCAAATTACTTTCATTTAAGCATCACATATAGCAACTCCAAATTAGTCTAAGGCATCTGTATGCGTTTTCTCATCGAAATTCCCACAAGAGCATCTAAATAGGTTGATTAGATTCTTACCAAAAAATGATGACCATATGTTTTGGTGGCAATGAAGACTTTACATACCATAAATTGTTCTCCCTCCCGCGTCACATCTATCCCTTGAAGCAACAGCCTTTAGCCCAAGATTATCACATACAATAGATGGCAACTAAGATTGATTAATTGGAATTTGATTTTGGTGTTTAGATTGGTGGTCGGTCGATGGTTGGTGATGGTGTGGAGCGTGATGCTTTGATGGCAACTAAGATTGATTAATTGGAATTTGATTTTGGTGTTTGGATTGGTGGTCGGTCGATGGGTGGTGATGGTGTGGAGCGTGATGCTTTGATGACTTTGGTATCCGTTGACGGAGGATTATAGATTTGATGACTTTGGTATCCGTTGAAGGAGGATTATAGATTCGAAAACTCAAGTTTCAACCATATAGTTTCATAAATGACAGATTCAACCTTAGAGTTTTACAATTTCCACCCGTCTTTTCCAATAAGTTTTATTTTTTTCGTTTATGACACGTATGTTTTTCAAGCAGTGTTTTACTTTCATTAAACAAAAGACGAAAATTACACAAATATTTACTAACTTAAGGAACATTTTCACTTCTTAAGGGAATAAATAAAACAATTATTTCCTACTAAGGAAAGAATCCCTTGAAAAAGTCCCTACTTTGGGTTTTGCTTTATAAAGAAAAAGATTACTAGTATTAATTATATTAATGCTGTTAGTATTATTCTTAGTACTCGTTACATTTTTTAGAACAACAAATGTTAGTGATTAGTGGGTCGAGTCGTGCAATGACATCCAAGTGGAAAAATTTCTTTTTTGAATCCTCGCCTGTGAGAACTCGTATTTTACCGGCATTATTTTATTCATTTATACATACTTCTTGAATTTTCTAATATGTTATATTTTCTATTATTCTTCATACGTAAATCCTGAGATCTCGAGAATTTTAATTAAATTATATTTTAATTATTTTTCTGACTTTTAAAAATATTTTATTTGGAATTATAAAAAATTTATTTTATTTTTCCATATTTATCTAAATCAAATTTTTGATTTAAAAGCACCCGCGCGCCTTTTATAAAAAGTTTACCCGAATCGATGGAACAAGAACCGATGGCTATATATTTTGACTTTATGAAGTCAAAATACTATGTTCTATAAAGTATTTTGTTTTCGTATTATAACTTGCACCGATCGGAATGATTTACTTGCGTTTTTTTAGAAATCGAGTCTGTTGGTCCCTTGTAATTCGTTATTACTTATTAACTTAAGCAATAACTCTTACTTCGACTCAAGTGAGTTGTTTTAACAATAGATAAGAACTATGAAAGATTAAAACAACAATACCAATATACTTTTCAACGTATAGACTTTTATTAGAATCAAATAAAGAATCTATAACCCACTTTGTTTGCGAAATAACAAAGTGGTTGAATGACAATGGGGTTTGATCTCCTCTACTTAAACGTCTAACCAAAGTTAAAGTCTAAGCTCCAATCTAAACGTTCATATGCATCTTTGGCTATATGGTTTAGTTGGTATCGAGAGAAAGGTTTTCTAGAGTTTAAGCTCTTGTATTGGTTAACCTTTCTCTCCCAATGTACACTCCTTTATATAGGCAGTGTAAATTAGGGTTTGCATTTTGCATGTACCAATGCATGGGTTTATCCAATGGGTGGTTGATGCCCATGCTAGATAAACAGTACAAAGTACATATTAAACTATTCTAGAAAAGATAAAGGTTGTACTTATATCTAAGTATACAAGCAACATACTTTGACTTAAAGTTATCTTTTCCCGCCTAATGCAAACCATCAGAATACTGAAGAGTCTTCAGTATCCTAGAGGAGATCGACATTATTCAGTTTGGTATTGTTAAGCCAAACTGAACTAAAAGCCCTTCTTCAGTCCTTGTTCTTCAGCAACTAGACCGCCTAGTATTTGAAGCGAAGACCTCTTAGTCTTCTAAGTTCACTGGAAGGGGAGTGCTGAACTTTCTTCAGCTTTAAAGTCTTCAGTAGGAACTTTGTTCCTCTGGTCATCCTTCAGCAGAATGGCCTTACTGCTGAGCATGAAACACTTAGGGGGATTTTATATTCAAATCCTAGAGTTGCTTCAGGGTCAGTAAATACTGACCCAACAATCTCCCCCTATTTTGATATACAAATAGCCTAGGTCTAATGTCAGTAGTAAGTGAGCATAACAACTTCTTCTTACTTGCACTGAACAATTAATAACTTATAAACATCAGATAATCATTTTTTAAACAACATTACCAATTACAACAAAAATGTTACAAATAATTATTCAATTCTCCTTAGGCCTAAGTTCTTCAATGATGGAAGTCTGTGTTACTGGATCTGAGTTTCCGTGGTCCAATATAGCAAGCAAGCACATGCTGAAGGTTTTAGCAATATCAGTAAGTCCTGGACCACCATGAAGAGAGTAAAAGATCCTTTGAACATTCGAGAGAAGTTCATTGTTCATTTCATCAAGATCACTTATGCCCACAAAGTCTTGATGTTCTTGATGATTGAAAATAATCATTCCTAGTTCTGGTTCGTCCAGTACATGACCAGGGAGATGATTTTGAAACTGAACAAAGCCTTTGTATTTCTTTGTAGTGACAAAGATGTCACCAACTTCAGGTTGTATCAGATTTGCTCTTTTGTTCAGCTCCAGTATTGAATCTTGATCATCCAGAGAAACTTGAGTGTTGATGTTCAGAATTTCACCTAGTCTTTCATGATTTCTCATATAGTGCTCGATTCTGGTGCGAACTTCATCCCATCTCTTGGATTTTCTTTTCTCAATCATCACACTCATTTCCATCCATTCAGTGTAAGAAAGTTCTTTTCCTTGAAATTTTACAAGTATCTCATCAGTTCCATCACCCCTATAGAACTTGAGATTGATGTCGCCTTTGTTGGTCAACATGTCAACATTGGTGATTGGTGAGATATTTCTTCTGTTAAGCCTGGTTATACAAAACTTTTCATATAACACTTTCTTCTTGAAGATACTTTCTACTTCAACTTGTCCAATTTGTTCATACAAGCTTAGCTTCAGATCTCTTAACTTTTCTTCTTGCTGAAGCTTGTATAAGTTGTCAAGTTCTTCCTGAGTGGCCACACCAGCTTTAATCAAACGATCATTCAGAGTAAAGTCTCCTTTTTTTGGGTATAAAGGGAGGTGAACCACTATCAGTTATTTCCCCACTTGTGGTCAGCCCTTGCATATCATCATCTTTCAGTGATAGGTGACTCAATGGTTTGTTTCTGAGCCTTCTTTTGGGCATGTCTCTGAAAGAGCTGATGGATTGTGTTTTTATCCCCTCAGCAGAAGACTGCCCAGCAGCTTCTGATGACCCACCAGCAGGGAAGAAGCCACAAAGATGATCAAGATTGGTAGTTACCTTGGCCAGCATGGCTGGAACTGTTTCAAGGGCATTTATCTTCTGCTAAACCTCTTCAGAAATGGTCAGCTTTTGTTTCTCCAGCAACGCCACTCTATCTTTGATCTTGGACACAGAATCACACAAGGTATTAACTTGGCCAGGAACTGGTGTGAATTCTGGTGGAAACTCCATGGAAGTACCGTTGATGGACTCCATTAGAGAGGTCATCTCTTGCTTTAAGGAAGTTGTGGTGGCCACATCTTGGACTAAGGGCTTCAAAGCAGCAATGATGACATCCTTAATTTGTTCACCAGAAGGAGGAGGTGGTCTTGCTTTGATAGTTGAGATTTCATTGTCAGCAAGCACCTTTTCTTCCTTCAGTCTGGAAACCTGTGATTGAAAAATTATAAATCTTTTAGGGTTTCTTTTGAACATTTGGCACAAACTTTCTCATTAATGTTCTACAAAAGGTATGATTTTCTGTTGCTTTGAACAGTGAAACGCCTCATGTGTCAGGGAGTTGTTGACTGTGGATGTAGACTTTTGAAATTTCCTTAATTAACAAATGACACCTTTTTGAAAGAATATTTGTTTTATTCACAAGAAATTTAATGCCATTTACTCTTTTAAATCACATGATTGATAGGTTTTAAATGTTGTTGCTCAGATATGCTGAAGCTGATGGCAATACTTGTGAGCTTCAGTGCGTCAGATGAGGCGACAAAACCCCATATACATGTTCACATAAGTGAACAAGACATTGTACTAAAATTTGTTCATCATTGCTAAAGGAACCTTTTGATGACTGGTGATCATTTGTTAAGCTTCAGTGAATCAGATAAGGCGACAAAATATCATATACACAATCACATAAAGTGAAATAGACACATGACATTGCACACTCCTTTACTCAGATAATGCTACTTAACAATAATCAAAATCTCTTAAGAAATGCTAAACCTTCAAGCTTCTTCAGTGAATGCTGAAGGTTCAGGTTTTGTATCATCAATGTTCAGCATACCAAGATCCATTATCAATCTTTTGAAAGTTGGTTCATCCAATACTTTGATGAAGATATCAGCCAATTGGTATTGAGTGGGGATGAAATGTAATTCAATGTCCCCTTTCACAATGTGATCTCTGATAAAGTGATATCTGATATCAATGTGTTTTGTTCTTGAGTGAAGGACTGGATTGTTGGATATTTCAATAGCACTAGTGTTATCACAAAAGATTGGTACCTTTTCATATTCTATGTCATAATCAGCCAGTTGGCTTTTCATCCAAACAACATTGGCACAACATCCAGCAGCTGACACATATTCAGCTTCTGCTGAAGACATGGCAACTGTTTGTTGCTTTTTAGCACTCCAACACACAAGTTTGCCACCAAGCAATTGACGGGAACCAGAAGTGCTTTTTCTGTCCAAATTGCATCCAGCATAGTCAGAATCTGAATACCCCTTTAGTTCAAAACCTGAGGATTTGGGGTACCAAAGACCAATACTTGGTGTACCTTTTAGGTATCTGAAGATTCTCTTTACAGCAGTAAGGTGTGATTCCTTTGGATTTGCTTGGTATCTTGCACAAAGGCATGTAGAGAATTGAATGTCAGGTCTACTTGCAGTTAAGTACACGAGTGACCCAATCATACCTCTATACTGAGTCTCATTGACTGATTGTCCATTGAGATCAGGTCCTAAGTTGTTAATAGGTACCATTGGAGTCTTCATTGAAGCACAATTGATATCATACTTCTTCAGTAGATCCTTGACATATTTTTCTTGATTGATGGAGATGCCTTGGTCAGATTGTTTAATCTGAAGGCCAAGGAAGTATGTGAGTTCTCCCATCATACTCATCTCAAACTTGCTGGTCATAAGCTTGGCAAATTGTTTGCAAAGTTTCAAGCTTGTAGAACCAAAGATTATGTCATCCACATAAATTTGTACTAGAATGGTGTCAGTTTTAGATTTATAGATAAACAAGGTGCTATCTATTTTTCCTCTGACAAATTTATGTTCAATCAGAAAAGTTGAGAGAGTTTCATACCATGCTCTTGGAGCTTGCTTCAGTCCATACAAATCTTTGTAAAGCTTGTAGACATGATTTGGGTATTTACTACTCTCAAAGCCAGGAGGCTGGGTAACATAAACTTCTTCTTTTAGGTCACCATTTAGGAATGCACTTTTGACATCCATTTGGTAGATGATGAAGTTCATGTAAGTGGCATAAGCAAGGAAGATTCGTATGGCTTCCATACGTGAAACTAGAGCAAAGTTTTGATCAAAATCAACACCAGGCTCTTGATTGAATCCTTGAGCCACAAGCCTAGATTTATTTTTGATCACTGCATTGGTTTCATCTCTTTTGAGCTTGTAAACCCATTTGGTGCCAGTGGTTGATTTACCATATGGAAGAGGAACCAATTTCTAGACTTTATTTCTTTCAAATTGATTGAGTTCCTCTTGCATGGCATCCACCCATCCAGGGTGTGTGAATGCTTCAGAAACCTTTGTAGGTTCAATTTTTGAGAGATAATTTGCATAGAGGCATTCTCCAGATGAAGCAGCACTTAGTTTCTTTACCATAGATCTAGTGACTCTACCTTCACCGGGATTACCTATTATGTTCACCAGCTATATGTGGCTATTTTGAGTCCAAGATTTTTGTGGAGCTGGAGAATAGGTACTGGTATCATGATTAGAGCTAGAGCTTGGAAGTCCATGACATGGACTTGGACTTGGAATGTCTCTAGTGTCTACTGAAGGATATTCAGTGGACAAAGGTTCAATCATTGGAGGGCTTCCTTCTGGGTCAGAAGCAACATATCCAAGACCTAATTCCCTAGAGATGATAGGAGAGCTTTGAGCAAGGGGCTCAGATTGTTCCTCATCAGCTGCATATGATTGATCATTTTGATCATGTGTGTCAGCATGCTGATTGTTTTGAGACTGACCATTTTGGTCATTTGTGTTTCCTTGCTGATCATTTTGATCATTTTGAGATTGATCATTATTTGATTGACAGCCATCAGTATGCGATACTGAAGGATTTCCTTTTGTAGGACTTGTCATATCTTCAAATGGATCAATATGAGGAACTGAGTTGTTTGTTTGATATTTTTGAGAAGGCTCATAGTGATGAAATTCATCAGATGGATAATTGTGAGATTCATGTATATGAAGTTCATCATCTGATGGATTAGTAGAAGTGAGAGCTTCAGAACTTTCATTGAATGTGATGTGATAGGTTTCTTCTATACATTGTCTTCTTGTGTTGAAGACTCTGTATGCTTTAGATACTAGGGAGTATCCAAGAAAATAACCATCATCAGATTTTTCATCAAACTTTCCAAGGGGATCCTTGTGATTGTGAATGAATATTGGACACCCAAACACATGTAAGAATGAGATGTTTGGAATTATCCCCCTGAAGACTTCATAGGGAGTCTTCATGTGTCTCTTCACAATGATGGATCTATTTTGAGTGTAGCAAGCACTGGCTACAACATCAGTCCAAAAATGCTTAGAGAGAGCAGATCCAGCAAGCATTGTTCTTGCTGCTTCAATCAAAGTTATGTTCCTTCTTTCAGCCACACCATTTTGTTCAGGTGTGTAAGGAGATGAGAAATTTTGGGAAATTCCTTTGTCATCACAGAATTTGATCAGTGAGTGATTTCTGAATTCAGTGCCATTGTCAGTTCTGATTTGTTTGACATGAGTGTCATTTTTATTTTCAACTCTTTTGATGAAAGACATGATGGCATCTAGTGCATGGCTTTTCTTTGTTAGAAAATATACCCAGGTGTACCTTGAGTACTCATCAATAATGACAAGTGTATATTTTTCATGACAAATGGCCCTAGGTGATACTGGGCCAAATAAGTCCATGTGAAGCAAATGAAGACTTTCTTTGATTGAGAAAGTTTGCTTTGTTTTGAAACTGGCCCTATGGTGCTTCCCTTTTTCATATGCTGAGCATGGTTTGTCCTTTGAGTAGACAAGTGAAGGAAGACCAATAACAAGATTTTGTTTTGCCAGTAGAGTTATTGTTTTAAAATTGAGATGTGAAAGCCTCTTATGCCAAAGCCAATTGGTAATATTAGAGGCTTTAGCAAAGAAGCATGTCTCCTGAGTAGAATTCATGTTCAAGATATAAACATCTTTGACTCTTGGAGCAATCATCACAATTTCATGATTGAAGTTGAAGATTTTACCTTTTTGTCATCAAACAGCACAAGATACTTTGCATCACAAAGTTGACTTATGCTGACGAGGTTGTGCTTCAATCCATTTACATATGCTACCCTTGAGAAAACTATACCATTGCATTTTACTGAACCAAATCCTTCAGTAGTAGCTGATGAGTTATCACCAAAAACAACTTTAGGACCTTGTTCCTCCTTATACTTGTGCAGATAACTTTTGGTGCCAGTCATATGCCTTGAGCAGCCACTATCTAGGTACCAAATAGGCTTCCTGAGATCACACTGCACAAGTTAAGAAAATGGTCAGTTTTGTTTTGAAACCCACCTTTGTTGGGTGGGGGTTTTAGATCTAGAAGGTGTTCTATATCAGAAGGGTCCTCTTGTTGAGGGTACGTGTGATTGCTCAAAAGAAGAAGAGGTCTGAACAACTTTTGCTTTCTTAGCGTGGAGGGCTTCACCTCTTCTGAACCACTCTATATGGTTGTGATCAGATGTAGTGTGGACATCGCTTCCACAAGTCTCACAACATTTGGTAATAGAGTTTGGGTTTCTTGGTTTAATACCTCTTATGAGTGAAATGATTCGATTATGTCCATGAGTGTCATGGTCATAACTTCCACAAATATTACAAACAGGGTAATAGTGGCAGTCATCTGAGTGATGATTGCCCATACCACAATGAATGCATGGTGGGAAAGGCATATTTCGCCTGGAATGAGATGCTTCAGATTTATGAGCATCAGCACTTGTTTTGGTCAGCATATACTGAGTGTGTTCACAAGTGCGATGATCAGTCCTTTCACATTTAGTACAATAAATCACTCTTAAGCAAGTTTGAGTGAGATTGTTGTTTTGACCACATAACTCAAAAGCTCTTTTGAATTGTGTCTTGTACTTTAAATTAGGAGAGTCTGAAGGTTCATCTTTGAACCATGTTGGTGTTTGCTGCTGCCTGAGTTGCAATTTGAGATCATTGATCTCTTGCATGATAAGAGATATTCTCTTATCATCCTCAGATTTAGCATTCTTCAGTTTATCTGTTGAAACTGAAAAGGTAGTTCCCATATGTGGACCTTTAGCAGGAGCTGAAGAGTTCTTTGAAGTGTCAATTTTGACATGTTTGGAAGAACTACCTTTGTGTGTGGTGTATGACTTGATGATAGACTGGATAGTTTTGGGTCCAGTAGAGGGTTCAGCACCAGCCAGCTTCTCCAAAGGAGTAAGTGGGATACTTACTTCATTCTCTATATCATCATCCGAGTCATCCTCAGTAACTGAGGACTTAACTGGTGTTGAAGTGTCAACACTTGCTTGAAACTCAGGAAGAAGGATTCGTCCAGTGTTATGATTTGGTAAATTCTCTTCACTTGACCTTTCAATGTCAGGGATCGAGCTACCATCCTCATTTGAGGCTTTGACAAAGACAATATATTTGGTGCTGGAGGATCCTTTAGCACCAAGCATTTTCTTCTTTTGAGCAGGTATTTGTTCACTTATGCATTGATTTACCCTATCAGAGTTTCTAAGCCAAGATTTAACAATATTTTTTGCTTCTTTTAGTTCATCTCTAAGGGAGTTATTTTCATCCAAAATTTCTTTGTTCAATTGTTGAAAAGTAAGAATATCAAGTTTAGCTTCTTTTAGCTCTATTTGCTTACTTTCAAAATCTTCAAGTTTTAGAACAAGTTTGTGAAATTTTCCAAGCAAATTGTTTCTTTGTTCTTCAACAAATTTTAGATCAATGCATAAGTAATCAAAGACAAATTTAATGTCATCTTTATCTTCTAATTCAAGAAGAGTTTGTACCTTTTTGATTGTGACATTGACCCATTCACCATTTCTGGCACTTTCTCTGGTCACAACATTTGAATTAGCCCTTTCATCATCAGCAAGTGCCATGAGCACTTTCACATTAACCAACTCATCATCATCTGAAGAAACATCTTCTTCATCCCATTCATAGGCTTCAGCAACAAGTCCTTTGTTCTTATCTTGCTTGAGAGTCTTGGATGGGGAGCTTTCAGTACTCATTAAGGCCAATCTTGCCTTGATTTCTCTGTATTTGGCCTCAAAGTCTTTTGTTGGCCTAAATTCAGCTCTGTTTTGCTAAAAAGATGATGAAGCAATTTGCTTTGGTTGAAATGAGGATTGACTAGATTGTCTTGATTGAGCTGGTGAGGAATATGAAGAGAGAGATGTTTTTGAATAACAATCCTTAGCATAGTGACCAGTCTTCCCACATTTGTAGCAATCAGTGTCAACTGAAGCTTTTGTGGAGCTGGAGAACTTGCCTCCTTTCTTGAACCTTCTAGACTTAGCCAGAAGTGCCCTTTCATGAAATTCCTCTTTGAGGTCATTCAAATATTCCTCACTAGATCTGGTATCTTCCTCGTCATCAGGACTATCTTGGTAGTCTTGAATGACAGCCTCACTGAAGAAGGCTGTGGACAAGGGTGTAGTAATGGTTAATGCTTTACTCTTGCTTGAGCCTACATAAATCCTATCAAGTAGGGTTTCTTCATATTTAAGTTTCCCAAAAAGAGAGGCTAGATCACAATCTTTAATGTGATTAGCATTTCTCAAACGTTGATAGAAACTGAGCTACTTCTTTGGCAATGCATTAATAAAAACTGTGTTGATTTCAAGTTTTGAAAGCTCAACACCATCATTCACAAGTTCATTCATCAGTGCTTTGTATCTAGTGAATGTTTGTGTGAGGGTTTCCCCTTCTTTGTGCTTGAAGGTGTTGTATTGAAGCTTTAAATCCATGATTATTGTTTCTTTTACATCAGAGGGTCCCTCATGGTAAAGAATAAGTCCTCCCATGTTGCTTTGTTTGTTTTGCAATTTACAACAGAATTCATTTGGTCATTTGGAAGCACAGACATTATGAGAATTTTGAGACGCTGATCTAGGTTAGCAGTTTTTCTCTCATCAGCAGTCCATTGTACTTCAGGCTTTTTTATTTTTCCCAACCATGGGAACAAAAGGACCATTTTCAATGATTCCAAGGAATTGAGGTTCAATCCAAACCATGTGGACAAGAAACCTCTTCTTCTAGTTTGTAAAATTGGCTACCTCTAGTACAAGAGCAGCATTGAGTTAGCCACCCCTATATTCTAGGGTTTGTAGTATAACTTGAGCCATTTTTGGATCTTGATTTGAAAACTTTTAAATGAGCATTTTAATAAAATAAGAGTTTAACTAATCAAACTGATCTGATACCACTTGTTGGTCCCTTGTAATTCGTTATTACTTATTAACTTAAGTAATAACTCTTACTTCGACTCAAGTGAATTGTTTTAACAATATATAAGAACTATGAAAGATTAAAACAACAATACCAATATACTTTTCAACGTATAGACTTTTATTATAATCAAATAAATAATCTATAACCCACTTTGTTTGCGGAATAACAAAGTGGTTGAATGACAATGGGGTTTGATCTCCTCTACTTAAACGTCTAACCAAAGTTAAAGTCTAAGCTCCAATCTAAACGTTCATATGCATCTTTGGCTATATGGTTTAGTTGGTATCGAGAGAGAAAGGTTTTCCAGAGTTTAAGCTCTTGTATTGGTTAACCTTTCTCTCCCAATGTACACTCCTTTATATAAGCTGCGTAAATTAGGGTTTGCAGTTTGCATGTACCAATGCATGGGTTTATCTAGTGGGTGGTTGATGCCCATGCTGGATAAATAGTAAAAAGTACATATTAAACTATTCTAGAAAAGATAAAGGTTGTACTTATATCTAAGTATACAAGCAACCTACTTTGACTTAAAGTTATCTTTTCCCGCCTAATGCAAACCATCAGAATACTGAAGAGTCTTCAGTATCCTAGAGGAGATCGACATCATTCAGTTTGGTATTGTCAAGCCAAACTGAACTGAAAGCCCTTCTTCAGTCATTGTTCTTCATCAACTAGACCGCCTAGTATTTGAAGCGAAGACCTCTTAGTCTTCTAGGTTCACTGGAAGGGGAGTGCTGAACTTTCTTCAGCTTTAAAGTATTTAGTAGGAACTTTGTTCCTCTGGTCATCCTTCAGCAGACTGGCCTTACTGCTGAGCATGAAACACTTAGGGGGATTTTATATTCAAATCCTAGAGTTGCTTCAAGGTGAGTAAATACTGACCCAACAGAGTCGGGCTATGAATAATTTTAACTTTGAGCTTTAGTTAGTAACTAATAAGACTTATTAAGTGGGTCAAAGCCCACTCCCTTTGCTCCTTTTTCTGGCCAGCGAACAAAAACACACTTAAACATACAAGTGCCATATTTTTGTTACCAAAAATACATCATCTTCTCCCTGTTCTTATTTGTGCCACGACCCACTATCAAACCAGCCCTAACCATCAATT
Organism: Glebionis coronaria; assembly: GCA_025667525.1. Taxonomy (NCBI): domain Eukaryota; kingdom Viridiplantae; phylum Streptophyta; class Magnoliopsida; order Asterales; family Asteraceae; genus Glebionis; species Glebionis coronaria. The sequence continues at coordinate 50,712 of JANFOE010000161.1, forward strand.
TTTCTTGCTCAAAAACACAATAAAACAACACAAAAATGTTCCCCTATCAATTCTCATCAAAATCACCCTTAAAATCCCACATGTAATATATTTTTTAGAAATCAAGAATCGCAAGAATTAGAGATATTTGGAACTTGATCATTCCAATAGGTTTGTATTGTGTTATTATGGTTTAGGAATTGATAATTTTTGTTACAACCCTTGTTATAATTTTTTGTTTTGGCCAAGTCTTGATTTCACCATGCATGTTAATGATTAAAAGTGCCTAGATAAATTTTGGTTAATGTGTTGAGGATTTTGATTGTTATAGGTAGGATTGAAGTTGTTTTGAGTAGTTTTCGTAGTGCCCAAATTCGGACAGCAGGTCTATCAGACCAAAACTCCCATATTTTTCATTTTTAGCTAGAATTTTTATAGTTTAAATGCATTCTTTATACCTTTTTCATATTAGTGGCGAGTTGGATAGGCACACAACTCATCCTGATGAGGAAGTTATGATCAAACTAAGATTTTAAAAGCAAGATTCAGACAAAAGGTTTGTGAGCCCAAAAGTCACAAATTTTCTCACTGTATGCTTTGTTTTTATAGCTTAGATGGATTATGGACACTTTTACATGATATTAACGAGTTGTATGGGCGATCAAATCCTCCGGATGAGTGAGTTATGGCTGATTTACGGTTGTGAATCCAATCTGACCTAACAGACTTGTATAGCTATTTGCTACAGGTCATGAACCATATATTTGACATTTTATGACCTCGTGAGTTAGTATACATTATAATCTAACTAACACCGCTGACCTCGCATCGATAGCTATCACCAAATGGTTTTTATGGCTAAAACGGTAAACCCGAGTTTGAAAACCTAAATTCTGATTTTGTAACCTTCAAAGAATGTAACTTTCCTGTTAATTGGTAGTAGTTATTTACTCGTGGTTGGTATTGGCCGAAAGAAGAGTCTTGAGGCTTTCTAATGGTGGATACTCAGGCCCTTAAACCTTATAGGTTAACGGGTTATTTTGTCCCAAGTTTGACTAGTGCAGTTTGACCATTAAGTGCTTACGGGGTGGCTGTTAGTGTTTTGGACTTTTAAAAAGTTATGTAAACTCTTAGATCGAATGGTTCGACATTATGGAAACCTCATGAGAGACCCGTTCTAGTGATGAAAACCTTATATTTGTTGGACTTATGGATTGGGAGCTACGCCCTTTACAAAACAGCCATACCAAAAAATGTGACTTTACGCCTACGGTTAAGTAAATTTTGGTGTTTTTAGGTGCAAATAACTTGGGTTAGTTGATTTGAGACCTTAAGCTTTCATGTTATGAATTTTCTACAGGTTTTGTTTCATGAAGGTCATGACCACACTTAGGCTCAGTTGGTTGTGCAAGTTATATACATATTACATTTTTTTATAAAATAGTTTGATACAATTGTTTTATATTTTTATAAAACGCATACTTAAGGGTCGTGATCACTCTTGTAGGTCGCGTGTAGCCCTTGGAGTATTTCCCATTCCCATCTACAGCCTGGTTCTCATTCTGTCACACTTGTACTAAGGTGAGTTCATAGCCCCTTTTTACTTGCACATTGTTTCTAAACGCGGGGTGAGATTTTACATGGTGGAACACATCCATTTAAAAAACTCTATGCTATCCAGAACTGTATGCTATCCAAACTTGTATTCTTTTCAAACAGTTTTCATTGATATTATTGCTTTTAGTCAATAGCCCTTAAGTCTTCTCTCCTGATCATGAACCGTTAATTTACTTGTGTTGCTAAGCGCGAATGTTGTGGGTGGATCCATCGGGATTGACAATCCCCGTTCCGATTATTTTGATGCATTTAACATTTGATTTGTTACTTGAGTATTTAGGCTGAATACTCACTAGAGGAACTTACATGAGTTAAGCTTCGGTTCATGAACTAAATAGCAATAATAATGGTTTCGGACTATGGTTAATGTACATAACCATTTTCCCTATTTCTTGTTTACAAATGAATGTTTGTGTTCTGCACCTTTACTGCTACACCTATGAATATCACTCAACTTTATGTTGACAATTTTACATGTTTAATCTCAGGTATTAATACTTAGCTTTGCTTGGATGGGAGCCCGCAAGATATTATCGTAGCTTGGAGATTTCTGTGTATATTAAACTTTGGTTTTATCTAAAAACCGTCAGAAGATTATTCTTTATTTTTGGTAACTATATGTTATAAATCATGATAAAATAATAAAATTTTCCGCATATAAAACTTTGGGACCTATGTTTAAAACTCTGATCTTTTATGATGTAATGTATATGTTTTTATTACGTCAACTTTCTGTCAATAATATTTTATTGTTTCTCGTACCATGACGTGGAACCCCCTTGTGTAGCTCAATGTGTCCCTGGTAAAAGACTAAAGGACTTGTTGTGTGTCACACATCTCGAAGCATTTCTTGAATCCGTGTTGAATAATATCGTTAATTTAGTAACCTTGGTTGACCTTTATGTCACAGTTTTACACGACACTCGTATATTGATTAAATTTTACTTCGTTGACCATTCTACGTTTCGACTTTGAAATACAACGTTCGTTGTACCTTGGAAACACCACTGTCACCTTGTAATTCATATCCTATGATAATGTGATGCTTATTTGGAATACGATTCTACTTCTATAAACCTGTATCCTCCCCTTTCATTAATCCTCATCGCCCCGGGAGTGCGATTCGTTAATGTTTCATTTCTTTCACGGTATGTCTTGTGTTTTTGGAAAATCACGCCGCCAAGAGACCTTCCTACCTTGCATCTTGAAATCTAAGACATGGATGTCATGCGTCGTTTTTTTTATTTCTTAGATTATCGTTGGTATTCATAAACCACTGTCATCTTGTAATTCATATCCTATGATAATGTGATGCTTTTTTGGAATATGATTCTACTTCTATAAACTTGTATCCTCCCCTTTCATTAATCCTCATCGCCCCGGGCGTGCGATTCGTTAATGTTTCATTTCTTTCTCGGTATGTCTTGTGTTTTGGAAAATCACGCCGCCAAGAGACCTTCCTACCTTGCATCTTGAAATCTAAGACATGGATGTCATGCGTCGTTTTTTTATTTCTTAGATTATCGTTGGTATTCATAAACCATTTTTATACTATGTTTTCCTTTGCATGCTTAATTATACAACCTATTCTCTTTCGTCTTTATGAAATCCACAAGTCATGTGTGCACATAAATTTTGGGTCATTATGAAGTTTGATTAAATTTCAAGGTATGTCGAAAAATATGCTTTCTACAGAAAAGATACATGAAATTTAACAGTTTCGAGAAAATATTTTTATAAACTTTAGACATAAAAATATGTTTCTACCTGTTGAGACGTTCGTTTAGGACGTAAAATTTGACCCGTAAATCTTAAAAACGAGCAAGTTACGCTCATTTGAAATTGTAAAATTTAAGAACTTATTTTCTGCTTATATAGAAATTTATTGCTGATGCAGAACTGCAGGGGTAGAATCGTCATTTCTGGTCCGTTTCGGCCTTCGACCGAAACACGAAAGTTGTCTGAAATGTCGTTTACGGCTATCGCGAGGGAATTAGTGTCGAAACTGAATATTTATGGGTCTTTTATCTAATAAAGTCCGCGTTTTCTAAAAATATCATTTTGTTGACAGATCTGATGCGAAGGCGTTTTCGCCTATATCTCCGTTTCGAATCTCGAGTAAAACTAAAAATTTGTTTAAAATTCCGTTTTACCTTTACCACGTAGATAATCAAGTCCGAAAACTAGTTTAAACGCGTCAAAACTTAAAAGTAAAACCTACGTTTTTAGAGTAAAAGTCAAACCTGCACAGAATCTTTCAGGGGCATTTGGCCCTTTTACATTAGGTTTTAGGCCTCGTTTAATAATAGAAAGTTGTCCGAAACATCGTTTTACACCAAATTGTTTTAGACTCCGAGTCTTGAAAATGTCTTTTAGCGGGTCGATTGATCGGGTCAGACCTAAAAGTTAAAGTCGACTAAAAAGTCAAAGTTGATAGAATTTAAAAATATGGTTTGAAGCGGTTTTGAGTTCGTTTGAGCTCGTAAAACTTTAACGAATTATATTTTACAACTAAAAACATTGATTGCGTTTGAAAACGTTTAAAGTAGTAACTTTGAGTGCGGGTTATACGTATATATATCGTGAACACATATGGATTCCTTTATCCTTTCTTTTAAATATGACTTATTTGTCATTCTATATTGTCTTTCTTCTACTTCTAACGTGCCACTGATTTGGGCCGAGGTTGAAGTTTTTGTCTTCACATATTTCGTTATCATCTTGACACGTGTTTCATGGCGATTCCGGCTAAACCTTTTAAAACCTTATCACCTTGTAACTATTTCATCGATTGTCCTATGAACTACTTATTACTAGCCTCTTTTAAACGACTCACTATTTTATAAAATATCATCATGTCACCATATAAACTTAAATTGATATTGTTTGCGAACTATTTTGCAAATTGTTCAATGTTGGTCATAAAAAAATATTGCAACATTAAAATTGTTGATATAAATATTTAGCCAATTACTTACTTGTGAAAAGTTTCATAACCCATTTTACAAAAATGTTCTACTTAGGCTTTACAAAATACTTGAATGTTACTTTATAAAGATATTGACATTATTTTTACAATGTATTTTCACGAATTACTTACTCTCGAGAACGTTTCATAAATTATTTGGATCCCCGTTTTTACAAATGGCATTATATACATATTTTAAATCATATGACATGTAATACTGGTTTGGCGAAGCTGAGCATTGCATTGCTAGTCCTAAATTATGCATGACCGGATCACCTATGCGTAATTTAGAAGGAGCCATGTGAGCCCAAATAGTAGTCACCTTAAATATCTTGTCAAAGAACCAAATTTTTACTTATGTTCCTTAAAAAAGTTAGATAAAATAAAGTTTGAAAAATTTTACATATTATGTGAGTAGCACCAGTTCGTGGCATGCACATATGATCCCTTATCTTTTCTTGAACAAATTACATGCCTGCAGACACATATTTCCTTACTCAACGATCTTTGTTTTACTTGTTACCTCATCTTCTTTCGTGATATAATTCTCGATACCACTCGTCTAATTTCTTACCATTGATACCAGACTTGAAAGTTTTGACGTTGTTATGCTTCTACATCGATCGACCTTCTCTATCTATTTTGGTAGACCTTCGAAACATCTCCGGACGCGAATAGTGATTTATGACTGGAAGTGAACCATGATTTCGTGTACTTGTCATGATGTGTGTTAGACTCTATCGTCTTGAAATTCTTTCGCGTGAATCATGTGTTGATTTCGCCTTTCATTGCTAGTTTTGTTCATCTTACTGGAATTTCTCTCAAGTAACTTCTTAAGATTTTTCTTTGATTCGAAAATTTATTGTGTGGCTTTCTCTTTCGATCGTGTATCGACCACCGAGAACTTAACAAGCCATTGTTGGTGACGCCAACCACACTCGTGAATTAATCTTGCTTAATTCTTTGTTTCTTATTGTCCTTATCATCGATGCATCTATTCAATCATGTTCGTTAATAAATTTGGTACGAATTACATTTTATCCCCTCGTGCTATTACTCATATATTAATTGTTGATTATTATTCGTTTCATACCCGTTTGCTATCTTGTCACATTTTGAAAACTCGGATATGTCACATGTTTACCATTTGAGTCATTAAACACCTTTATAGATGTCTATAAATTATTCTAAATTTTTAAGAACGTTTTACACACTTTATCAAGTGTTTAAATTACCAAAATACCCATTTCAAGTGTAATGTCGGATATATACATCCTCTTTGGTAGATTTATAACTAGTGTTTAAAAGGATGTCAAACTTTATCTTTTAAAGTATTTGATTATATCATACTTTACTTTCAATCTAATGAAACTATCGATTTAATTTATAATTTCTAACAATGATTCTAAATAATTTGGAAATTTGATTTTTCTCCAATCGTAACAATGAACTCAAGTTTTAATAACAATTTCATACAATTATCCAAAAGTTCTTAAGCCGATCAAAATAATTATTTTAAACTGAGTTACTTTTACTTTGAAATCGTTATC